>JAHBCN010004827.1:0-60449 GCA_019359885.1 Listronotus oregonensis | reverse complement strand
TTTTTAATTTGTTCTTTATTCATGTTGAGGAAGTTCTCGAAAGTCTTTTTCCAATGGATCCAATCCTCACTAGCAGAGTTTACTGTGGATTCGACGTTAAATATTTGTGGTCGGAAATATCGTTCCATACTTCTAGCTAAGATATTTTTTCTGTTTAATAAATTGTAATAAACTAGACAGATTTACCAAAAGATTGGCTTTATTAAACAGAAAATATGAAAAAACAGAAATTAATGATGACAACTATTAATTGAAAAATGAAACAAAAAGGTGGTGGAGAACTAAGGTGAATATATATATAAATTCATAAATACAGGTTAAATAATTTTAATGATTTTTCCCCCCTTCCAGTAAAAGTTTAAAACAAAAAGCTTTAAATATTTGGGACCTTCTGATTCTTCTTGATTCTTTTCCGGACCCGTTTGTCTCTTCATTTTTACTTATCTCATTTTGAGTAGTGGGAAATTAGAACTAATTGAGGGAAGAACAATTTTCTTCCGAACTTTGGTTAAGATTATCTAAGCTACTATCACCTTGTAGCAGTTGAAGCGCTTTCATCTTCGTCAGTTATTCCTGCAGGTGCTAGGTGTCTATTCGATACTGAAGTTTCTCTTCCGTCCGGTAATCTTACAAAAGAATAATCAGGATTAGATTCTAAGAGGTCTACTTCTTCAACAAGGGGTTCATATTTATTAGAACGAACATGTTTCTTCATTAACACTTTACCAGGAATAGTTAACCAAGTTGGCATGGAGTATCCATTTGTTGATTTTCTTTTTATGATTGAACATTCTTTCTGTGGAGTAGCGTTTATGGCAGTGCAGAGTAATGATTTTAATAAATGAAGAGCTTCTTGCAAAACCAATTCCCAATTACTAATTTCAAATTTTTTGGATTTGAGTGCCCAGTGAATGGTTTTCTAAATTGTTCCATTTTCAGTTCGATTTGTCCGTTTCCTGAGGGTTATATGCTGTTGTTCTGCTAGTTATACACCTTTACTGAAAAACTGTTTTAAATCTGAATACATAAATGATGATCCTCTATTAGAATCAATATAACAAGGCATTCCAAAAGTGCAAAATAAATTTGTTAAATGTTTGATCACAGTTGTAGAAGATAAATCAGCACAGGGAAAAGCAAATGAAAATCTCGAATATTCATCTATTACGGTAAGGAGATATTTATTGTGACTTGTAGAAGGTAGTGGTCCCTTAAAATCTAGGGATAAACGTTTAAACGAAGCTGCAGCTTTAATTAGTGTAGTAGAATTTTTATAGAAGCGTGGTTTTATAGATGCACATACAGGATAGGATGTCATCTTCGTTTTATCTTCTTCTACAAAGTAAAGCAGATTTTTAACACGAATTCAATGTATCATTTTCGTTACACCAGGATGACAAAGTTCAACATGAAGTTTTTTTAAATTCTGTAGATTCGGACTTAAATTGGCACAAATACGAAATAAAGCGTCTGCAACATTGTTGTCTTTTCCTGGTCGATAGATAATATCAAATTTGTGAGGTGCAAGTTCCAATCGCCAGAGTTCTATTTTATCATTTTTTATTTTTCCTGTATGTTTGCAGTTAAAAATAAATGAAACTGACTTTTGATCTGTAAGAATTTTGAGGGACGACCAATCAAATAATGCCTCCATTTTCGAAGAGATTCTACTATGGCATAGGCCTCCTTTTCTATAGCTGAATGACGACGTTCACTTTTCTGAAAGGGTTCTTGAAAAGAATGCTATTGGGCTCCATCTTGTAAGAGTATTGCACCTATGCATAATCTGGATGCATCAGTTTAACAGTAAAAGGTATCTTTTCATCTATTGCAGTTACTACCGATTTAGCTATATCAACTTTAAGGTTTTCAAATGCACTTAATGCTTCTGTTGAAATTGGGAATGACTTAATTTGCACCAGAGGTGAATTTTCTCCGAAAATTTTGATATCCATTTAGCATAATGAGAAAACATACCCATGATACGTTTAAGAGATGCTTGATTCTCAGGTGGTGATAATTCTAAGAGAGGGCCAAGCCTATCAGAATCTGGTCTTATCTTCTTATTTTCAATAGTGTAACCAAGAAGATTAATTTTTCTTAAAGCAAATTTAGATTTTTCATAATTTAAGGTTAGATTATATTTTCTTGTAACTTCCAGAAATCTCTGAAGATTTAAATCGTGTTCAAATTTGTCTTTTCCACATATCGTTACGTCGTCTAAATATGCAAATGTAGCTAGTAATTTTCATGTCTTATAATATTATCTATTACTCTTTGGAAACTAGCAACACCATTTGTTACTCCAAAAGGAATTCTTGTAAATTGATATAGATTAGAGCAAGCTTCAAATGCTGTATATGGCCTTTCATGTTTTGCAATAGGTATTTGATGATAGGCACTTTTAGATCTATGGTACTAAATATTTCATACTTAGATACATTTGCAATAACATCTTCTAAATTAGGTAAAGGGTAAGCATCCAATCTGGTGAATCTATTGATAGTTTGAGCATAATTAATAACCATTCGTTTCTTATGATTTGTACTTGACGTTACTAGAGTTTGAGCTCTCCATGGAGAATTACTTTTTTCAATTATTCCTTCTATGAGTAATTTTTGTACTTCTTCTTCAATGAACTTTTTGTCAGCTACAGAATGTTTTCTAGATTTTACAGCTATAGGTCTACAATCTTCTGTTAAATTGTCGAATAAAGTAACAGGTGGAATAGAAGCTTCAGCAAGTGCACATATTTTAAGGGGACCCAGGCTTCCACCAAAGATACTTCAATTTTTGAGTGCTGCTTTAAAATGTCATGACCTAGAATAACATCTGAGCAACGATCTTTCATAATTAACAATTTAACGTTCTCATATAAGTTATTTTTCACACAAAGAGTAACTCTACAATATCCTTCTACTTTGATACAAGAGACATTGATGCCATGTTTACTCGTTCACTGGAAGACTCTGAATGTATTTTATGTGTATCAACAAATTTACTGCTGATAAAACTTGACGTACTTCCAGTATCTAGTAATGCTTGAGCAATGTTTCCATTTACTTGAATAGATATAGTTGTTTTATTTAATCCTGTATCTAAAGTAGCACATCTTATACCAGCTAACATTTCAGTAGCTGCAGCAGTATGGTTATTTGAAAATTTTTCTTCCTCGACAAACTTTAGCAAAATGTCCTTTTTTTGTACAGTTTCTACAATGACGTCAGCTGCTGGGCATAAATATCTAGGATGTCTTTTACCTCCACAGAAAAAGCATTTCTGATGTTTTAAAAAGAGCTGCTAATAAATTATCTTCCTTGGGAAGCGATTCATTTTGATTAGAATTATTATTAGTAACAGTTACATGGTTTATTAAATTTTGAGAATTAGAAAAGTTCTGAGAATGTAGTTGCGCCATTTCAAGTGACGAGCTTGTTTGGCGCATCGTCCAATTCGAGGATACTATGCTCAAGAAGTCGTTGGCGTATTACTGAAGAGGTCAAGAGATATAAAAGCATCCCTAATATAATCGTTCTTATTTTGTTCAGCGTTAACTTCTTTAAAATTACATTCTTTGCTCAGTAATTTTAGTGACTGTAGATATAGGTCTATAGATTCACCTGGCTGTTGACGCCGAGTAGCTAAACAATGTCGAGCATAAATTTCGTTTTTAGTTTTTATATAGATTTTATCAAGGATTGTTATAGCCATGTTATATTCTTTACACTCATTAATTAGCACATAAACATTGGGAGATATATGATTTTTTTTAGGAGTTGTAGCTTAACTTCATCTTTTTTTTTTAATTTGTTCTTTATTCATGTTGAGGAAGTTCTCGAAAGTCTTTTTCCAATGGATCCAATCCTCACTAGCAGAGTTTACTGTGGATTCGACGTTAAATATTTGTGGTCGGAAATATCGTTCCATACTTCTAGCTAAGATATTTTTTCTGTTTAATAAATTGTAATAAACTAGACAGATTTACCAAAAGATTGGCTTTATTAAACAGAAAATACTGACAACAGTAAATTAATGATGACAACTATTAATTGACAATGACAACTAAAGAGTGGTGGAGAACTAAGGTGAACAATATATATAAATTCATAAATACAGGTTAAATAATTATCACATCCACCTCCTTTAACTATTTTATCTTAAATGGTATACATTTTTAGAAAGTGATATTACTGTATGTGCGCACCGTGTAAGAAACCGTGCCCATGTTGTATAAAAATTGTACGGGGATTGTGTGATTTTGACAGGGGCACAGTCGGCAAATTATTCTGTCCTGTACAACTTTAGCAAGCAAATAAAAATCTTGGCTTTAGATAACATGCCCAACCGTGACATGATAAAAAATAAGTATTTTGGGTAAAAATTAGGATTCTATTTATTGAAATACACCCTCCTTGTCATCCGTTTTATTGTATTTTGTTTGATATTTATAAATGAAACATTTTAGGCGTGGGTCATGCAGAAGAACTAAATTACATCTTTGCAAATCCAAATAAGTCATCTACCGCAGCGGACAGGGCAACTAGAGAAAAATTTGTGACGTTGTGGACCAATTTTGCAAAATCTGGGTATTACTTTAACTTCTAAATTAAACAAAAATAATACGTTCTAATGGATTTTTACTAATATTAACTTAAATAAATAAGAAACTTTGGTTTATTCTAAAAAGATATATTCTATAATAATATTGCCTTAGTCCTAACCACCAACAAATACTAACCCTAAATGTACAGTATACTGTTTTATTGTGTAAACCAAACATAACGTAATTTTTCGTCAAAAATGTCTTTCTTTGTACTCTCCAAGATAAAACCGCTTCGGTCCTGGCTTTGAGGTATAGAACTGAGTGTGCTAAGAAACTATGGATCCCTACAAACTGGTGGCTCGCCTAAAATAAAATAAAGAAAAACCCCCAATAAATCCTCAAAAATCAAAATACGTTTCGGTGGCACGTCTAGAACCATTAAAAAAAAATATTTTTTTTAAATCTAGGAAAACTAAATAATTTAAATTTAAAATTGTTTCGGTTTTATTAATAAAATAAAAAATAAATGAGAATGGGACATTCTGAGAACTTTTAGTTAGAATTGATGATGTATATATTAGGTAATGCCGTAAATAATCTTTTATGATTAGAACCGTTATTTTTTTTTTTAATAGAAAGGGTGATGTGTGTTCACTGATTTTATTTTAAGTTTTCTTAAAATTACCTCACCATTTAGCAAAGGTAACAAAATTTAAATTGGCTCATAGAATTTCCAAAATTTTTACATTAAACGTGAAACAATTTTAGTTTTAAATAATATTTAATTTTTATTTATTTTATTTATAAAAATTGTATCTTAAAAGCGGTGGTAGACTTGCCACCAAACCGGAAATAGGTATTTTTATTATTTAAGGTTTCTATACCACGGGATCAGAACCGAAGCGGTCCCATCTCAAAGAGTACAAAGATTGGTATTTTTTGCGAGTACTCAACAAGGACTTTTTAATAGTCTTTGGGTTAACTAATGAACTTGTCGATTTTGCTTTTACTTTATCCTGAACTTCTAATTTTAGTAATCCCACAATGTCAGACAGCGGTACGATTCTACGTGGTATTACATGGATTCCCAATTCACCAGGTGATAATACGAATGTGACCATTAAGTATCTGAATATAAATACCACTTTAACAATGGAGAATAACCCGGATCAAGAAGATTGGGAATTTTATCAGGATATTTATAAAAGATGGGGTGAACCACCCTATTCCACTTACTGAACATATAACAAAATATTTACTCTGTCGTTAATAAAGCACATCCAAATAGCATTAAATATTTGACTTTAGTTTTTAAACTTATCCAAAAAACATATTTTTGTAAACGGGGTATCAGAGAAAAACTGATTAAACTAATGTTTGTCTTAAAGAAAGTCAATTAATAGTGACGTATGTATTTTTCAATATTAAATTATTTTTATGTTTATTGTGTGTTTTATTCTGTCTTAACATGTTTACAAAAAAAAATTAAAATAAAGGGTAAAATTGTTTATAACTTCTAAATTCAAAAAGTAGAAATTTAAATAAAAGTTTTTAATTATCTTCGTTCTTAAAAATAAATAAAAATATATGGTTTTATTAAACACTTTTATTTTTAACTACTAACACTTACACAAAAAGTACACAACATGAAGTGACTCCAGGAGCAAAAAAGTTATTTTCTATTGGTAATACCAATACGGTATCATCTTTTCAGTTTCTATTATTAACTGTTCCTATTTATATTGATTCTTCTTGCAAATATATCGTGCTTATTAAAACAAAACTTCATAAATATAATTTAGAAACTTTTTATTTAAAATAGAGAAAATTATTACAAAAAATCGATGGTTATTATTCAATATCGAGAAATATGAATCAACTGAAACCGTGCTACAAGACCGGCTACAAGTCTTTATAATATTTTTTTATTCTTATTGACCACACTCGCCAAGGGTATCGCATCTTTAGTTCACCTTTATTTTGTCAGCAATATCTAAGTGCTCTAATATCATTATTAAAAATTTCATTTAAAGGGAAAATAAGTAAAAGATTAAAAAGTTTCTCCACAACAGTATTTTTCAAATAAAATTTGTTTTCATTAAATGGTTTAAAAACATTACAAATTATTATTTTTAAGCAACACGCCATATTTGTTCAGAGTCTATTAATCTAAAGGGGTTATGACATCGTCGAGAATGGGGATAGCAAAAGTCCAAGACGTGAGGGTGTGAAAAGTACCTCTTATGTTGGCGGCCCTGTCGGGTAACTCTAAAAGTTACTAGCATTCTCAGCTGTGGACAGAGTCGTGCCACAAGTCGATGTTTTTATATAGGGTTATTTTTACAGTTGCAAATATTTGTGTACGGAGTTGATATTTTATTGGTTTTGACTGTTTTTACTATATTGTTTTTGGTAGTGTTTAGTCGTGTAGTTTTAATTAGTCCTTAGTGTGCAATAGACCAAAAAGTTGTGTTTCCCATAAGGATTCTGTTATTTGCTCGGAGCATGTTAAAAAAGACGATTTTTATATGTCTTCCAGAAAAATTGTAAAGGCGGTGATTATGAGATTCTGATCAAAAAGAAAAACGGCGATTAATAAAAGAAGGTAAGGTAAAAAATATGATATATCCTAATGCTGCTATTACTAAAAAATATTTTTTTATTGTAGCAGTTCCATTTAGTTTGCATTATTACACCTCGGATAACACAAACACGGTTTTTAAGTCCGCCAGTGACTCTTCATAACTCTGGATGTAGTTACAGAGTTATTAGTAAGTAAATTGAAATTTTTGTGTGATTTTAATTATAGTTGTTTGTTGTCAAGAAAGTAGTCAATATTGACTTGCTTATACCTAGAACTGATCAACTTTAGGTATATGCATTAATGTACCTTCAGAATGTGTATTTACTATTTTTTTTCATTATTTTGTACATTTATTAAGTTTGCGGTTAGTTACATTCTTTAATTGTATTTAATTTTTTTGGATACTTATCTACCAATTACTTGGTATATTATATTAAAAAAGACATGTTTTAAAATATAATTTATATTTTTTAGATTTGCCGTTTATAAGTTTAAAATTAACTGATGTAAACCTACCTAGCACTGAAGAAGTTTTTGTTTAGATTGTGTAGTATGAAGTGAACTGCGGGGAACTTGTAAGTAAGTTAAACTTTCGAGTACCAAATAAGAACACGAGATCTAATTATTTGTTTTATCTTGCAAGGGCTGCCAAGAAACTATAAATTAAATTTTTGTGTTTGTGTTAAGTAGGATTTTAATGCTTAAATGATTTGTGTTTCAAGAAGATTGAGATATGTTTCTCCAGTTAAGGATCTCTTATAGAATATTGGACCGACAATTCTATTGTTAAGCACACCAAACCAGACAAGAAGAGAAGACCTTCCTTGGTATTTAATCTCTTAAAATTTCCAGGGATTTTGTCTTGCCCAGCTGTGCGTATTGCGTCGGTTAAACATTTCCGATGTAGTGAACGTAGTTTCATCCGGTCAAAGAACCGTTTGAAATAGTGTAGGATCGTTATCTTGTTCATGTATTAACATTTGGGATACAAATTCAAAGCGAAGTTCCTTTTGTTCACGTGTTAAATGCTGCACTGGAAGAACGTGATATGGAAGATACTTAAAATATTTCAGTGTTCTCTGAACCGTCGCATAGGTTACTCTTCTTCTTACAGGGCCATACCTTAAGTCTCTAACTGCGTCACCAATTGACTTGGGATACAAAGTAAAATAATTTAGAATAGCTTAATCCCGGTTTCTTTTTTCATTGTAGTCCTTTTTCTAATATGTAACGATTTTTTGTCTTCGAATAACGCCTTCAGTTTTAAAATCGTTTTTACTGATATATTTCGGTGGAAATTTGCAACCTATTTTCGTTGTGTTTCCTTGGCGTTTTTTTCACATTTATAATAGAGAGTTATAATTTGAAGGCGTTATTTTGATGAAAACCTCATTATAAAACTACTCCAAAAAGTAATAAACGTATTTTTAAAATTCTTGACTTTGGCAAATAAGCACCTCTGGCAGCCAGGTTTTTTCAGGTGAAACTATCCTTATAGTATCATGCAGTTATTAGACAATTGCAGCAGAATCGCAGAAAATAAATCCAGTAACCCTTATATCACCGAGTTGCTCGTGGAAATCTCTATCTATTAATATAAAAATATACGGGGTATTACATTTAAAAAATACGTCACTCGTGCTGTAAATCTTTTGTTTTTGTTTCAAATGCTTGTCTGATTAAATTATTAATTTCTACGAAAAAAATACACGAAATGGCTACCTATATTCGTTTTTTAAAAAGATACAGGGAAGTTTAAAAATAAAGCCCTGTTTACCTTAAAGTAAATAACCCCGTACAATAATTGTATTCCACATAAAAAGTTGTTTTTACAGATTTTGAAACAAACTTCTTAAATACCAAAAAAGTTAAAAGTGCACCGCTGGTGTTTTCAAAAAATTTTCTATAACATTACCCATTTAACCGTTCTTGTATCTTTCGTAGTTTTCAAGATTCCACTACATGCATTTCCAAAATGGCCCCCACTTTATTAATAAAAAATAACATGGTAAAGTTATTACTAGAGTTTGCTTTTAAGTAAATAACTGTGTTTATAGCAAAGAGTATGAAAAATAATTGTAAAGTGCCATTTAATGCAATAATGTTGTATGCAGATAAGGCTATGTTCTAACACTTGGCCTGATTTATTTTGTCCAAATATAATCTAAGTTAGTCGCATTTTTGTCACGGATTCGTACTATCTGCGTTATATTGATATAATTATTAAAGAAAACAATGTTGTTAAAAATAATTTCTTGTATAAAATATGTTCTTCCCATATTCTTTTGGGGGCCTCACAATCCTGATTTTTTTCGTAAGCCACATCGTGATGCCACATAATGAATGACCACAGTTTTAAACAAATTAATACTGTGAACTATCACCACGGAGCAATTTTATTTTTACTTAAATTTTTACTTGAAAGGGGAATAGGTTTTGATTCTAAGGGTAGTACTTGTAAAAGACTAAAGGATAATCGAGAGTTATTTGACTTTACATTAGATGCAGACAAAGCCAGAGTCCTGGAAGGCTTGGATAAAGAACCAGAGGGAAGACGATTCATTCCAGTCTCAAACAAAGAGTAAGTTTTTTATATATTTTTTAAAATTAATTTCATAAATTAGGGTTTTCTAAATTATATAAAACACCTAATTTCTATTCTTCTTTTTTATTTTAAAACTAAAAAATTGTTTTACTGTACTTTTTTGTTTGGATTACATTTTAGTTAGATTAGATGAACTAATATACACATAAGTATTTTAAAATAAAAACAATTTACAGATTCGCACTTAATTATTATTTTTATTTGCATTTGTTAATTATTTTTAATTTAAATTTTATTGTAATTTTCCTAATTTTTATTATATAATTGGATTTACTTTATTAATATCCACTTGCTTTTAAGTTAAAAGATGTTTTTTTCTTTAATTGGTAATAGTTTTTTAACCAGCAGTAACAGAATATTAAAACAGTCTTATTTTAAGCATTAAACTCTTGCTAAATAAGGCAATTTTGTTTAACCAATCCATATACAAAAGGATTTTATACAAGATTTTATTTTAACATAATAATACAAATTACTATTTTAATTCTTTTTTTTTATTTACAGCGTTATTTTCAATTCGAAACTCACCATTGAGATATATTAAATGAAAGGAGATACAAGGATAGTTAATTTGGGTATTTATGTGTCTAAGAAAATGTCGATTGCAAAGTCTTGGAAATCTGAATATTTTCAGAGAATCCGGAAAAAAAAGAAATTTCGTCTTTAATTATTCTATCTTTATTTTAGAACGGATTTTAAAATAAATTGCACATTTGCATTGCTACATTCTTTTGAATCTCCTATAGTTTGTGAGATCGCAGTAGTGAGGGTCGAATTTGAATTACCCTGTAAATTTTACGCCCTGCGTATAGTAGGCATGTTTTATTTTCTACTGCTTATATATCAGCAAAAATATAAAACTGGTACAATTGACAATTAAGATGCTTTTTCAATGAAAATATATATTTTGTAATGCAAAATTGAAATCAAATGATATTAAAATATTGAGCACAAAATCATATAGCACTTATGTCCAAGTAAATTTTCCCAAGACTTAGCTACAACTTTTTTTTATTGACGTTAGCTTAAGTACACATAATGCTAAACATGACCATTATAAAAATAAACAATATTTTAAGAAAAGAAAGAGTATGAAATATAAACTTTGGGCTAAAATTTTTAAATCAACTTATTGTAGTTTATTTTATCAATTCACTGTTTTATTATTTGGCACAGTCTAAGGCTTAAAGACTACAAAAGAATAATCTACAAATACACTCTACGCACTGTAGTTTTTCCTTTACTACTTCATGTTATAATGCTGCCAATATTTATTAGAAATGATGAAATGTCATAAATAAATTTTGTTGTTTTAATTACTTGGATTTGTTGCAAACTGTTCATTTACCAAATACTGATCTATGAATAAAATTTACTATTTTTCTTTATTTTCTAGGTTTGTGGGACATGTAGCGTATCCCTTTCAAAGAAAGCATTGAAAGTTTGATTGCAATATGTTTAATATCCATCTATTCTTCTATGGTATTTTAAAGGATTATATATAAAACTACGGCAAAAATATGTTCACACCAATTATTGTATATTTAGGCATATGTAATAAACTATATTTAGTGGATATAACTTGTGTATGTTTTTACCTTAAGCCTTAATTAATATACATTATTAATTACTTTATACCTATTAATACAATAATTAGACAGGTCCACTAAAAAGGTGGTGTATGCTGGGTGTCGGACTAAGATTTTCCGGCGTACTTTTTTTCGCTGAACACAGATCTAAAGTCAAAATTGAGGGTTAAATAGCAAAAAATCAAGAAAAACCCAAAAAATCAACACGGTGCATTTAGCATGTCGAAATGTTTGGACCACGACTATATAAACTAGATACAAAAAATTTTAGTTAACAAAAACTAAGCTTTTTATATTGTCTATATAAAAAGTTATATAAACATTTTTAATAAGATAAATAATAAAGGAGATATTAACGAAAATTCGGTTTTTTGATTATAACTCGAAAAATATTGTAAAGTCTCGTGTATCCTTTAAAGGTCGACGTTTTAAATTAAAAAAAAAATCGTTAATATCTAAAATTACGCCTTTTCTCCATTTCTTGCTGTTTGATCCCCAATTTTTGACTTCAGATTTGGAAAAAAATAGTCCGACACCCAGTACAGACCACTCTTTTTTGTAGGCCTGTTGTATATACTTTTTTCTTATTTTTTAAGTTTTTTGAATTTATGGTGAAATTTGTAAACCTAATGAAAGTTTGGTTTTTTTAACACAAGTATCAATCGAACAAAGCTATCATGGTAATATTTTATTTCGTGTTTTAAACCATATATTTTAGTAAATATGGCCAAAAGTGAGCAACATAAATCAATAAGACCGAAAATGCGATTTCTGTCAAATATACAATTTTTTGCAGGCACAAAAAAGTATTTGCCTTAGGGCGTTTTTTTTTGGAGTATTCCTATTGCCTAGTTTTCTATATCCTGTAAAAAAAATAATGTGGTAGGTTGGTATCTGACATAAACGTGCGTTGTTTGACCAAGGAAGTTTAAAGGTGTATGGAAGCCCAATACTGTAGAACAAAATTATCCAGGCGTGCAGGGCAGCGGGAATAGGGGGATTGACTCCGCGGAGTTTGCGCAATGAATAGTAGGTCATAGCCGGACTTCCATAATTCTTTGTTACTATCTATAAAGTTGACATTATCAAATGTCAAATTCAAGCATTTACTGTTTTTTTTTAAATTTTTTTCACAAAATTGTTGGTTATTAAACGATACTACCATAGAATATTTAAAATTATTGTGTAATATTGGATTTTATATCATCTGATATAATATGGAAAGAAAAGATGGCGCCACTTTACAGCCTTCTATTTAAATGGTCGATATTTTTGGGAGTTTGGTATTTTTACCAAAAATCTTTGTAAATAAATAAAAACACGATTTTTTAAAAATAAATTTCAAACATTGTATGATAGTTTCATGTACTTATCACCAATTTTGTGATAAAAGAAGGGCAAGATAGTGTAAATGAGTTTAATCTAATCCTAAGAATCTGGTTGTACATCAAAAAGTGAAAATTTTTATAACTGCTTTTTAGGCATATACTTTTCACTAATAACAAACATCCATGAGACAGAATAACAGTGGTTGAAAATGTTTAGTAACCTTTGGTACCTAGGTATCCATTGTAACAGTAACCGTTAATCCGGTAAATATTATGTGTCTACAGTATGTCGAGCTTAAAAAGTTGATAGTGTAAGTTTAAGAAACCAAAAATTTAATTTCTTTTTAAACAAATACAGAAAAAGCAAAAAGGAACTTTAGCATAAAATTGTACTTTTTTTCATTCAATCAGAGGGTCCTGTATATATTAAAATTTGTTGCCTGGTCTGCCCAGTAATTAATAATTTTTATCCTTTAAAAGAATGTACTAAATTATTAAATGAAATAAAAGTACCTAAATGTAAACCTTATTTCTTTTTAATAATCCACAGAAATACACAAACATTGTGGAAATCATCTAAAAGATAGTTAAGATTGCCTTACTTTTCTCACTGCTATTTCCTATGAAATTTTCATTTTCTATTATTCATAATTGATATATTATTATTTATTCGGTTACCTAACGTTACGTCTCATAAGAAGCACCTAATTTAAATATAAGAAATACTTACCTAAAGTAAAAAATGCCGGGTATGTTACCCTTAGATTTGCAAGATAAAACCATACAACCTTTAGTCATTTTGTTACGATATTATAAGTAACAAACAATAAACACAAAATTATAGTCACAGTTTAATAAACACTAATCACTGAAATAAGAAGGTTTTTATCAATCCAAAAAACTTCTGCAACCACAAAATATAATCACACAAAGCAAAACAATCGAAACTAATACAGCCTCATAAAAGTATAATGTGTTGCCTAACTACACACTGATTTATCAGTGTGTAAGTAGGCAAAACATTAAATTATTTCGTGGAATTTCGTTATTGCGCTAAATCGGCGGGGCCAACTCTGACAGTTATTTTCATACTGAGCTGGACATTTTTTGATCGAATGGGCCATAGCATTGGGCTTCCATACACCTTAAAACTTCCTTATGTTTGACCTATTCCCTTGTTTTGTACCACTTTCGGTTTGACTGAAACCTTCTAGTACTGTTGTAGTTTTAGGTTTAAAATGGGATCACTAGATTACTGAAATATTTTTTCTTATTTTAATGGGATTATGGGATATGACATTTTACATACAGTTTCTCCGCATATGTATTTTTTGTCATTTAAGAAGGTTTAACTTTATTTTATTTCATTTTTTTTTTAAATTAAGATCTTAAGTGCAAGTGCTATAACACCGTTCAAACCATTATTTTTAAATCAGATAGCCGACATAGGATAATTTAAATAATTTATTGACCTAAAAAATCTAAAGTAAATAACGGGTGTTTAAAAAAAACGTGATTTTTGAATTTTTACTTGTTTATTTTTTTTTTTTTTAGTAATTAACAACATAACAGATAAATTCCGCATTCAATAATAGATCACAACTAAAAATTATTGGGCATCCTTTGGTAATGGATATTTAGAATAACTAATTAAGGTAAAAAAACAAAAAAATATATAACCATTACTTTTAGAAAACAAAAAACAAGATCTAATGAAAAATATAATATCGACAAAAATACCTAATTTTTCAAAGAGAGCTGCCAGTTTGATATAAAGAGATAAGATAGATAATTTTGGCTTTTAAGAAAAATACAGTGGTTTATTTTGAAAAGATTTTTGTAAAAGACTTATACATTTTACTAGTCTATTTAAGATTTTCTTTCCAATTCTCCCCTATTAAGAGATTGAAGAGCTTTAATATCATCTTTGTCCAATTTAATATCCTGAATCCTTTTGGATTTAACACTTATGGGTATTACCTGTACCAATTTTAACAAAACCTAAGCTGCTGATTTAATATATTTCTAAGATATTTGTTTAACTGTGAGATCGTCTAATAGATTGTCACCTGCTGAAAAACGAACACTAAAACAAAACAAAATTGATTACCCAGAACTAAAACCACTGGTATGTTATATGGGTTTATTTTTTAATGATAAACTACTTCTGAGTCTTTAAAAGTTAAACTTCGTGTAACATTGTGGCTAGATTTGCCAAAGATTTATTCAAATTTTAAAAATTTATATGATTTAAGAAATACACTTTATTATTTTCCTTATCAAAAATATTTGCTCTAAATCATTTTAATTTAACTGTATTGATAGAATAATAATAGAGTAGACTCTTTTGCCATCTTACATATACACAAATATAAAACAGAAAACGGTTTTCTAATGATAATTTTTTATATATGTTCTATAGTTTTGTGGTGGATTCATGTTTCAGTATGTTTTCTTTGGGATACTTGCCTTACTACTTTTTGGAAAATGGGACCTCTTCGGTTCAGGTCCCGGATATAACGGACTGAGCCTGCTCCGCCCTATTGACCCCCATGAACTTGCAGATCGCTTGCAAAAAACAAAAAACCAAAAAAAAAAAAATATTAATCTACGTTTCGGTGGCAAGTCGGTCACCGTTGCCAAGATGAAACTAAAAGAAAAAAAAACTAAATTTTTAGAAATTTTACTTTAAAAACTTAGGAAATTCTGATAGCTTTTTACTATTTATGGCGCTTTGTCATAAATGACATCAGGTTATTTGACTGGTATGGTATTCAAAAAGACAAAAAGGTGGTATGTTATGTTGAATTTTAATAATAATAATAATAATATTAATTTATTACTTACTATTGCATACAATATTGTTACACTTACAATTATTACAATTACAATAATAATCAATATAATAGTACAAACAAAAACTATAAGTAATTATGTGCACAATGGACATAGGTCTGTGTGTGCACATTGAATTGAATTGAAATTTACTTTAGCATCAAGCATAGGTAACCATCTATTATTTAAATTATCAGATATTAATATTACACATTTATCTTTATTTATTAAAATGAATGCACTTTCCTTTATTTTACGTTTTTTTGAACAAGTTTTCTTTGCTAAAACGCTAGAAGCACTCCAGCATATTTGGTGGTTATTATCAAATGCGTGTTGACAGATTATTGATTTGTGAAATTCTGTGTTTCTAATGTATGTTTTATGTTCTTTTATAGGTTGGGCTAATGGTCTGGAAGTTTTACCTATATAAAATGTATTACATTTACAAGGGATCTTATAAATAACATTCTTTGTGTTTTCTTTTATATTGTATGATTTTAAATAGTTGACAGATTCGGCTGTTGCTTGATGGAAATTCATTTTAACACAGTATGTTAAACAAAAACACAATTTTGTTGTAATTTCCACTAATTTATTTATTCTGACATACCACCACAAAGGGATGTAGCTAAAATACTTTTGTCTTTTGGATAAATATTAGTAGTAAAATTAATGAATTTCCATTCAATATGTTTAATGGGGAACTCACACTTGGTCATATTAAGAAAGGTATCGTATTTTTTTAAATTAATTTATTTCAAATAAATTTAATTTCTTGCTTTTTCAATATGTGGAGATTTTTACAAATTATGATTTTCCTCTAAAAATGATTAAGGAATTCGAATTTGTTTTTGAAAGCTTGATTTAGTTTTTTAAACGCGTTTTGAAAATATCTTCCTGTTTGCCAATATATACTTTGGAGACCACAATTAATTTACATATCGCCATACTATTTTCTTATTTTATTTATTGTTTTTGATGTTTTTTGCCTATAGTTATTAGTTTTAAATGCTACCTTCAGACTTTTTGTTTTAAAAGCTTTGCCACTTTAGTCGAGTTAGTTATATATAAGCAATCCATGGTATAGTTTAAGATACACACGAATTGATTGTTTTGTATAACTTCTTGTTAACTAGTTTGTTAATTAGTTGTGGCCATTAGTTCTTTGCTATCTGTTATGCCTTGTATTATTAATTTTTCTAAAGTGGAAGATAAATCTATGGATCATTTGTAGGCTGCAAGTTGTGTAGAGGATTGCAGATATCTGTGTGTGACGTTTATGAAATATATTAAATTCGTGTTTATTACTTTACATTAGAGATTGATTGTTTACTTTCTAATGCTTTATTTTTTGAAAAATTTAATTGGTTCTAAAATCAACTTGTTAATGCATCTAATATCTATATTAATACAAAATTACTTTGCTAATGTATTGTTATGTATTTTGTTCTATTTCATCATCCAAAAAAAGAGACATTTTAACTCGGTATAAATTTTATATAATTGTAAAATAGATTTAAACATATATACTATATATTCCACATTATTTTAACTAACAGTTTATCTACTAAGTATACAGTCTTCTTTAGGCGGAATGCTAGTGGTAGTTAGACACGTCAAAAGAAACTAATTTGGCATTTAAAGGTAATTGAACATTTTTTAATTTTTCTATTAATTACTGTAATTTTACTTCAAAATTCAGTATCCAAAACTCCTATGAATTAATAGAAAAATTAAAAAATGTTCAATTACCTTTAAATGCCAAATTAGTTTCTTTTGACGTGTCTAACTTATTTCCTAGCATTCCGCCTAAAGAGACTGTATACTTAGTAGATAAACTGTTAGTTAAAAATAATGTAAATATAGTTATAAGAAATGATATTATAAGCCTATTATCCATATGTTTAGAACAAAACTATTTTCAGTTTAATAATAAAATTTATACCAGTTCAAATGGTTTAATAATGGGCAACCCGCCGAGTCCTCTTTTAGCCGAGATCTTTATGGATGAAATAGAACAAAAAATACATAACAATACATTAGCAAGTAATTTTTTGTATTGGTATAGATATGTAGATGACATTTTAGTAAGTTTTACAGGTTCAGAACGGCAATTAAATCAAACATTAATATTTTTAAATAACATTCACCCAAACATTAAATTTACCATAGAAAAAGAAGAAAACAAATCAATCAACTTTTAGACTTAACTCTAATGTAAATAATAAACACGAATTTAATATATTTCATAAACCGTCACACACAGATATTACTATACATGAGAAGTCTCACATCCCTATACTCATAAACTTGCAGCCTACAATAGTATGATCCATAGATTAATTTATCTTCCACTTTCAAAAGAAAATTATAATACAGAACTTAACCGCATTAAACAGATAGCAAAGAACAATGGATATGAACCACAACTAATTAACAAAGTAGTTAACAAGAAGTTATACCAAAACAATCAATTCGTGTATCCTATTATAAAACCTGATACAAAATACCATGGATCTTAACATATATAGGCCCAACCTCGACTAAAGTGGTAAAACTTTTAAAACAAAAAGGTCTGAAGGTAGCATTTAAAACTAATAACTCGCTAGGCAAAAACATCAAAAACAATAAAGATAAAAATAAAGAAAATAGTAGTTCGGGTGTATACAAAATTAATTGTGGTTCATGCCCAAAAGTTTATATTGGCCAAACAGGAAGAAATTTCAAAACACGTTTAAAAGAACATAAATCAAGCTATATAAACTCAAAAACAAATTCGAATTACGCTAATCATTTATTACAGGAAAATCATAATTTCGATGAAAACCTTAAAATCTTACATATTGAAAACAAAAGCAAAAAATTAAATTTATTAGAAACCCTAGAAACTAATAAACTAAAAAATACTGATACGCTTCTTAATGACCACGTGGATCTTAGTAGTTCCCCATTATTAAACCTTTTTATATTGAATGGAAATTCCTAATTATAATTTTACTACCTAGATATTTATCCCAAAAATTGTAAAAGTATTTTTAGTACCTAAACACCTTCTGATGAAGCCACTGTGTGGTGAAACATGTCAAGGATTAATAAATAAATTAGTGGAAATTGCAACAAAATAGTGTTTTTGTTTAACATACTGTGTTGTATGGTTTTGTTTTTGTTACTTTAGATCTAATAGTGTTTGTGTTTTAAAGATAGTACGAATAATAAATTTATTACCTAGTCGTTAAATTTTATTTGATAAGCCAGGAATATATGGTAAAAATAGATTTGTAATAGGTCTATTTTGATTTTGTCTTAAATTTAGTTGTTCAAAAATTTGACAGCATTTGTTTATAAAATCAAAAGAATACTTATTTTGAACAAAAATATATTTTAAAAATTCTTTTTCATTTTCTTTGTTTTGATCAAAAAAATTATTTTAATTCTATTAAAAAGACTTTTTACAACTCTGTTCTTTACCATTATTGGATGATTATAGTTAAAATTTAAATATTTGTTTGTATGTGTAGGTTTTCTGTAAATTTTAGTTTCAAAATATATATTTTTTTCCTAGAATATGAAGAAAAGGAAGTTGTGAGTTTTGTTTTATTTCTAAAGTGAAATCAACAGTGGGTTTTTGTGTATTAATGTGTGTTAAAAAACTTTTAAGTCAATTTTTGTCATGTTGATATTTTTAATATTTTCTTAATATTCTAATAAAAAAAGATGTGTATAATTTTACAGAAAACCTACACAAACAAACAGTTACTTAACTCTAATTACCCAATAAGTCAACAAGTCATTTTAATAGAATTTAAATAATTTGTTTCAATCAAAACAAAGAAAACGAAAAATAATTTTTAAAGATATTTTAGTTCAAAATAATTATTCTCTTGATTTTATAAACAAATGCTTTTTAAAATTTGAACAACCAAATTTAAGACAAAATCAAAATACACCTATTACAAATCTATTTTTACCATATATTCCTGGCTTATCAAATAAAATTCAACGAATGGGTAATAAATTTAATGTTCGTACTATCTTTAAAGCACACAAAACACTATTAGATCTAAAGTAACAAAAACAAAACCATACAATATAAACGAAAACACAAAAAATGTTATTTATAAGATCCCTTGTAAATGTAATAAATTTTATATAAGTAAAACTTCCAGACCATTAGCCAAACGCATAAAAGAAAATAAAACATACATTAGAAACACAGAATTCCACAAATTAAAAATATATCAACACGCATTTGATAATAACCACATAATAAACTGGAATGCTTCAAGCATTTTAGCAAAGAAACTTGATCAAAAAAACGTAAAATAAAGAAAAGTGCATTTATTTTATTAAATAAAGATAAATGTGTAGCATCAATCTCTGTTAATTTAAATAATACATGGTTACCTATGCTTGATGCTAAAGTAAATTTAGGTAAACTTAAAATCAATTAACACACCATACCACCTTTTTGTCTTTTTGAATACTATACCAGTCAAATAACCTAATGCCATTTATGACAAAACGTTAAAAAAAGTAAAAAGCTATCTGAATTTCCTAAGTTTTTAGAGCAAAATTTCTTAAAATTTAGTTTAATTTTTTTCTTTTAGGTTCATTCTGACAACGGTGGCCGACTTGCCACCGAAATGTAGATTAATATTTTTAATTTTTTGGTGGGTTTTCTTCTTTTTTTGTCAGCAGGCTCAGTTCATTATAACCCGGGACCTGGACCGAAGGGGTCCTATTTTCCAAAAAGTAATAAGGCAAGTATCCCGAAGAAAACATACTGATTAGTTTTTACTAATACCGTCATATAACACAGCTTCCTAAGAACCTTACCATAAAACACCGGAAACACTTTTTTAATATAAAAAATGTCACATTTAACATAAAGTAAGAATAATCTTTTCTTTTCGTACTACATGAAACTGGCCATAGAAACGGATGCCTAAACACTAATAAGTGCTAATAATATAGGTATTTTTGAAAGTAATTATTTTATATAGTTTGTTTTAGAACTCGCTCTTAAGAAGTTTATAAACTTTATTATTGCAAATAATACTTTTTCGAAACAGTACGAAAAGTACATATTTTACGGACAATTTTTCATTTAGATCACAAACGGCTTACTTTTCGGACTACTCCAAAAATAAGGAAAGTCCGAGAAGTGAGCTCTTTTTCGACAATTTATTATATTTTCATAATAAAATAATTATTACATTTCATATTAAGCACGCCACGCTTTTTTACTATAATTAAATTATCTTGTTGATAACTTAATTTTTATTTTAATCTCATTCCAAATTAATGGGTAATTATTGGACTTTCTATTACTGAAACACAAACTCTTGAAAACTTAAAATTATTTTTTACTTTTTATTCCAATTTGCTATAAAAGCGTGTCTTTTTAACTTTAATTTATTTTTGAACCACGCGTGGTGGCGTTGGCCGTGTGGTGGCCAAAAGTGTAAACTTGTGAGCACAAAAAAAGATACTCTGACAGAAACCGGTTATATCTGGATTTTGGAATTGCATTTTGCGAACTCTAAACGTGCATTGCAAGGCACTGGTTATGTCGGTTTTGACAGACCTATCTTAACAATACTTAAGAGAAAACCTTTTTCTGTCCAACATCATCAGAAAAAGCAAGCAACCCACGTGTGGAGACAATCCAGCAAACACTGTTTGCTGGCAATGTACATTTTTCACATTGGCATTGATGGTAAAGCATTGGCAATTGGTGGTAATATTATGCCAACATGTTATAAGCATTAAAGGGTCAATCCTAGATAGTCAGAATTGTACCCATTTGTGATGACGTCATTTTTGTTTATCTTTGTTTAGTGTATTTCAAACAGCGGGGGGAAAATTTTTTGAAAAAAATTGATGTCCAATGATTATTCATTTTTTATATATTTGGTTATGTGAAGTATCCGTCACTGACAATCAAAAACATTTGGTGTGTCAACTTATTGTCAAAAGTTATTTTGAAAAGTTTTAAATAATGTCAAAAAATATATAACAGGTGTAATGAACAATCGTTGCTGATAATTTTAAATATCTTGGTTTTGTTAACTGAAAAAGGAACAAGTCCGAAATGGAATTGCATTCTAAATTAAGAATGTAATACAGCGACCCGCAGATGCAACAAAATTGAGCCCAACAACGATTGCAAATATAAAGAAAAGTGGGATAAAATCAGACCAGGATTACGCTTTTAGTATGTTTTCCAACCAAATTACCGTAAAAACTAAAATTACAACATATTTAAAAAATACACGATTTTTTCTATGTACGCCAGAAAAAAATACATAACATTGTTAAGTTTGTGAATAAATAAATACTACAAGATTACTTTTATTTTTTGATATCGAAGATGTATGCACAAATGTAATAATTATACTGCTTAATTATCATTTGTTTATTTCAAAACATATAAAATACATACAGACTATTTTAAACAAGATAGTGAATTTTCCAACCTAATATTGATTGACAAAACTATCTAATTTTCTATTTACGCCATACGTTTTTCTCACCTGGATGAGGTAACTACGAATGGTTTATAATTTAGAGTTTAAACAATTACCAATTAATTTACCATAAAGGCGTATTGCCGGCAAGCAGACAAAAATGGTGGCCTAACCAATTCTGATAAATAGAGTAGGTCTTATACTGTCGGGAAACAACCTAATAACAGAAAATAGCTTCTCCGAGGCATCAAGGCTACTAGGCCATATGGACTCTTTGGTAATTTAAGACGGCCTATTAAAAAGAGTATGATGATAATATGAATTTATAAATATCAAACAATTTTACCAACCAAAAAGATTTCATAAGTATTGCAAGCCTTGCAGAAATGGTACTAAAACTTGAACCCATGGCAGGATGAAGCAATACAATGTGAGGGCACCTTTTAAAAGAATTGCCATAAACAGCAGAAAAAAATCAGTGAGTTAATCCGGGAATCGCTATATCTTGGTAGCGAAGTTTTCGCAATACCAAACCAAGAAGCTACCACAGTTGCTAACGTACTGTTTGAACAATGGATATGTATATGGAGTACCGAGAGAAATACGTACCGATCAAGGCAGAAACTTTCAATTAGATCTGTTTTAGAACCTTTACAATCTCTTGGGAATCCATAAAACCAGTACCACACCACTTTATTCCCAGTCAGAAGTAAACGGTGGTAGGAGATACTCGAAGGGGTTCGTATAAAGTTACAAAAAGAAAGTTGACATAATTTAAGCTCACTATCGAAAATTCACGGTCGGTGAAAAAGTTTGGTTATACAATCCAAGAAGAACCAAGGGACGTTCACCGAAACTTCAAAAATCATGGGAAGGATCATATAGGGTAGTGAGAAGACCAAGAAGATACTTGATCGAAACAATCAAAACTTTAGGGAAGTCAATGTAACGGACTTTAAGTATATGTATAGTTTATAGAATCGCAGAAAGTTAGAATTATTTAATTTAGGGTAATAATTTATTTGACTTATAAATTAAATTACCTAAATTACCTGAATTACCTTAGTTCTTCTCCATTTTAACGATCATTTCGAACACTTTTTGTAAACACCCAGTCCTAAAATACTTTTTATAAGACCGCCTACTTAAAAAAACAGTAAAATAGTGTTCACTGTTTCTGAATTACAAACAGACCTATTATGCAATGTATATAAAGTAAAAATAAGTTTAAAAAATATTATTGTTGGGGCTTAGTAGGTGGTATTTGTGTATTTATGTGTATTCATTTTTACTGAGTTGTGACTTAAGATTTATGTTTTAATTTATAAAAACACCTTTGTTTTTTAATAGAATTTAAAAAATAAAAATGCCAAAAACTTGTTCTTATTTTGACAAAAATTGTGTTCAAAAGGTGTTTATATGGTTTGCTGGATTTTGATGAAAGGTGCCATGTGTCCAGAAAGAAATTTTGCCACTAATATTATACATTCCTTAAAAATAATGTTTTTTAATCTTTGATATTTTGGTTTCTTTTTTCTAAATTTCTATTTCTGTTTAACACAAAAAATATACAATGTTATATACGTTTTTAAAAATTAAACAAATATTTTATCCAAAAGCATTATTTTATTTAAAATAAAATAGATACAATTAATGTTGGTTTTCAATTAAATAAGGCGTCTTCAACTATTGGGAGCTTTTTGGAAAAGGATATTCAGGATGATTAATAAACCTAGAAAAAGAAAAATATATTAAAAAAAAAAGTTTTATAAATTAAACCTATATTTTCAGTAAAGGAGATTGTTTCTCAGAAAAATAAAGAAAACATTAATAGCTACTTTTCTCACTTTGTTTTAAATTACAATATACTCTTACTTTTTGAGCTCAACAATATTCCTTTTATTCCTTAAATAATGGTATTCTTTTAATAAACCACATTTAATTCTTTACTTACATTTCCATTTTAGATTTTCTTCCTGCTTCTCCCTTATCCAAAGCTTCAAGAGATTTTATATCATCCTGGTCCAAAGTAAAGTCAAAAATATTGAAGTTCTCTCGAAGCCTATTGGGGGTAACACTTTTAGGTATTACTGCAATATTCTTTTGTATTAGGTATTTTAGTAAAACTTGGGCGGCAGATTTATTATGTTTTTCGGCAATTTTCTTTACTGTAGGGTCATCCAAGACATTGGCGCCTCCCGACAGCCTCGCACTAAAATAAAACAACAGAATTTTAATACACCATAAAAAGTTATTAGGTTTGATTTTTTTATTGCAATGATCCGTTTATTGACTTGATGTGATTTTGGAACTTTCTTTAAATTATTGTGTTTATGTCGGATAAATACCTAATAAAAATATTTTGGGTCTAGTTCCTTTTTACCTATTTTTTGCTATAGGGTCCACATATTTTATGGGCTAACCAATAGCCCCTTGCGGTATGACATAACTCAAAAACGCATCTAATGCCAGACTAAAATCACAATTAATCAAAATGAATTTATCACTGTGCACTCGCTACAGCCCTACTAACGAATCAAATAAGTCTGAGAAGTGAGCCCTTAGGAATAAAACAAAAGAGAAAATTGGTTGTTTTAACCGTTTTTAAGAAGAATATAATCACACCATCGTATTTACAGGGACTTAGAGAGTTTAATCAATTTTTTAAGATAATACGTATCCACTCATTGCTTTTAATGAATGTAAAGTCCAACGGCATATGATACATCCTATCTTAGGCAATTTAATTGCTTTTTAAGTAGATATTTGTTGTTGTATTATATTTACTGCATACTCACTACAACCCTACTAAGAAGTCACGGGTCTGTAAAGAAAGTTATATTGGATTGGATTCTTTTATTGGCCTTAAATAAGAAGTAGAGCCTTAAAATTAAAAAAAGCAACCAATATACAAAATAACTTAGACCGGTTATATAAATTTTGGTTCAGTAGAACAAATTTTTTTTGAATTCTCGAAGAAACTCTTGTAGCTCGGGTTGAGCGAGGATGTCCGCAAGGGGGAGTTTCGTCCCCACTGCTATGGAACCTTGACATGGACGACCTACTAAATGTCCTTGAACTTAAAGGGTACCAAATATTGGGATACGCAGACGATCTTGTCATTATGCCCAAGGAAAATTTACCAGCACTAGTAGGGATAAAATGCAATAGACCCTAAACGCAGTTGCCAGATCGACGAGAAAGGAGGGACTAAACATTAACCCTTCTAAATCAGCCATAGTTGCCTTCACCAAAAGAAGAAATCTAGAGGGCTTAGGACCCCTGACCCTACGAGGTGAAGCAATCAGAGAGTAAAATTTTTGGATGTCATCCTAGACTCTAAACTTGGCCGGAACCAACATCTTTAGAAAATAAGAAAAAAAAGCGGAGATGACTCTTATGTTAATCAGACTCGCTCATGGGAAAACATGGGGCCTTAAACCAAACATGGTTTATTGGCTATACACCATGGTGGTAAGGCCTATGATAACATACGCATCACTGGCATGGTGGACAAAAATTCGACAAAGAACTGCTGTTACAGAACTGGCCAAGGTACAGGGACTTGCTTGCTTAGCTATAACAGGAGCAATTAAAACAACCCCAACCGCAGCCATGGAGTGCCTCTTAGACCTTCCATCACTTAACCTCATAGTGATGGGAGAGGCAAGAATAAGCTACTTCCGACTGCAACAGAAACCAACTAGTGTCTACACTAGTTTGGTACACAACAACATAAAAAGTCAGATTGGCGTCAACATCCTGGACGAGAGAACAGACCAGACGATTTCCCAATATTTATTCAACAAAAACTTTAAGGTAAAAATTTCAGATCGAAGTGAGTGGCAACAACCCGATCTCTCGTATGGTTGGAGACATCATCTGGTATACGGA
The DNA here is from genome assembly GCA_019359885.1 of Listronotus oregonensis. NCBI lineage: Eukaryota > Metazoa > Arthropoda > Insecta > Coleoptera > Curculionidae > Listronotus > Listronotus oregonensis. Next base: position 34,601 of record JAHBCN010004827.1, on the reverse strand, counting down.
TGGTTCCAAAACCAAGCAGAGAACTGGAGCCGGCGTGTACAGTGTAATGAGGAAATCACAATTGTCCATTCCACTAGAAACACACAGTTCTGTATTTCAAACGGAAATATATGCTTTACTGCACTGTGCAAAAGAAAATAACGGGAGGGCTTATAAAAAAAGCTGATTGGCATAATAATATACAGCCAAGCGTCACTGGGGGCACTGGTAAACCTTAAGGTAACGTCCAAGCTTACATGGGAATGAAAAAAGAACTGAAAGTCCTGTGAGAACGCAACAGAGTAACTCTCTAGTGGGTACCAGGACATTCGGGAATAAAAGGCAACGAAAAAGCTGATGAGCTAGCAAGACAGGGATCATCCACACCATACTTTGGACCAGAACCTGTGCCCTTGAAGTGACCAAAACCACAGCATGAGGGTAAATCAGGGCATGGATCCAAAACAAACAGGAGGAATACTGGGAAAACCTTAGTAGAATTAGACATGAAAAAAGCTTCATAAGGGGCCCATCCAAAAGAACGAAGGAAGAACTACTCAGACAAAGTAGGAAAAGACTTCGCATAACAGTAGGGTTGCTAACATGGCACGATAACCTTAGAGGACACCTACACAAGATAGGCACATACAATGGGGATCCAAGTTGCAGAATGTGCGACGAGGGGGAAGAAACAGCTTACCATATCCTGTGCGAATGTGAAGCATTGAATCAGGCATTATTTGGGCAACCGGAAATGAGCCCACAGAAATATATCGACCAACCAGTCTCGGGGTTATACAGACTTGTAGATAAAACAAGACTACTGGGAGGATTGGTATAAAAGATAATGGAAGATTAGGCACAAAAAGCCCAAGAGGCGGCGCTGCCTCTTGGGCTTCCAGGGAAGAAGAAGAAGAAGAAGAGAACTAAATTTTTCTTAAAGTAGGCAAAAAAATGCATTTTGTCTTGAAGTAAAAAAAAATATGATTTATGTGTGCCAATACTAAGAAATACAATCATTTTATGAAATGCGTAATCCATCATAACCAAATACAAAACTAAATAAATTTATTTTCGTTCTTAAAGAGACGACTATTAAGAAACTTTATAAAGTTATGTAATATTATGGTTTAAAACAATCTAAAAATCAAAAGGACTATTTGGCAATTATTATATAGTGCGTAAAGTGTAATTAAGACTAGCAATTATTATCTTTAGATACTTAGGCATGATAATATTTAAAAATAAAAGTAAAGTTTTTACTATTATGTTGCCAAAAATTTCTTTTCAAAGTGCAATAAATAGCTCTAAAGTTAAATACTTTAAATGTTTTATTTATCATTTAAAATAAATACTTACGGATGTCCTCGTTCTTTTAGCCACTTGCCTATACCAGGATTTCCAAGTGAAAAGTAAGAAACCGGGACAATGCCATTATCCTGACAATATTTTACTAATTCAGGCTGTTGCAAATATACATGGAGCTCTATTTGATTTGAAGCAGGCTTTATTCTAGCATTGGCAATTATTCTGCTTACTTGTTCTTTATTAAAATTGGATACCCCAATGGTTTTTGTCCGTCCAACGTCGACTTGTTCCTCAAGTTTCTAAAAAACGTGCAATGCTTAAGGTTATAGTTAATTTACTTTATATTGTTTTCATAAAATTTAAGAATCATTAAAAAATATATTTTATATTTGATATTAAATGATTTGTTTTTTAAACCGTAGTTGTGCTTAATAGTTTATTTTGTTCGTCTTCATCGTTGTGTTTATTGTGGTTTTTTTGTTTAGTGTTAGTTATTAAAAATAAAAATAAATACATAGAAAATCCCATCTAAAACACTGGTACATTTTCGTGAGATATGTCTCAGTAATAAGTCATATAGTTATAGAAAAGTAAGAAAGAAGACAACGCAAAGCTTACTTTAAGAAGTATCTTGCAAATGAAGTTTTACAAAATAAAAGAAGATAAGAAATAAATAATAAAATTGGAAGCAAGATATTTAAAACGCGACAAGAAAGAAATTTAATAGACCCAAATTGAGAAATCACAAAAAAAAATTCACTCACACTCAATAACTTCAAAATTTAAAATATATTTTTATACGACCGTTTTTCATATATTATTAAATCTTTTTTTCAAATTAATTTACAATTAGCCCAATCAAATTGTTATTCAAAATAGGGCCCAAGTAAGCATAAAATAGGCTATTTAGATTTATTATTTTAAATGGTCTATTAGGGTGCTAATAACAGTAATCTGTGATTTCCCACCAAAATTTTTGATGGGAGAACTTTTGCCAGCCCAAAAACCACGAATTTTTTGGACTTTTTTCAGTTTTTTCGATATATCTTGGAAAATAATAGTCCTATCAATTTTTTAATTTTATACTTTTTTTAAGACCATTAAATTTGCTAAAATTTTTATTTTATAATGTTCCGTCTTACTCTAACAGCAAACGAGCTGCAGCCCGTCAAAAATTGTTTATTTTTGAAAACATTGCAAAAATCGCCAAATTCTCCTATTAACTCCTTTTTATTTCATTATAACTTGTCCAAGTATTATACGAATCATAAAATTAGCTATGGTTAAACATGGTTGACTTAAAAAAGCCCTAGCTTTGTTATTGAATTAGAGTGGACGAGCGAAGGAGGAAGGGGCGTAGATAAAAGGGAGGGGTGACGCACAGTTTTACGGTCTTATGGTATGACGGGACAAAAATCATAACTCTGATTACACCATATACAATTTAAAAACCAAAAAAAATGTTATTTACGGCCCGTCGCTAATACTATCTAAGGGGGTTTTTAAAGTTTTGGTGCCACGACTGGGATACAGTGTGTCCCTAAAATAACCTATAAATTCATTCAAAATTCGGGTGTTTTTTTCTGAAAAAACGCTTGGATCCGTCGATTTTTTATTTTGGTTGGGGTTCTTGGCATTATAATTTTATGTATACAGTGTTGCCGAAATAAATAGAGCTTACTTTTTTTTTAATTGATAAATAAAACATTAAATAAATTTTGGTAAGTCAAAAAATTTAATTATATTACCCCCGTGAACTAATACCTTATGAACTATACTGGGCATATAGTACCAATTATACAATAATAAATATAATGTTCTTGTCTGATCTAATAAAAATTTAAATTATTTCTATTAATTTTATAGCCAGATGCTATGACTGTTAAAATTAAACAAAAATTTTCAATTAATATACAATTTACTTCTGTGATTTTGGCAATTATTTGTGGATTGTTGGAAAAAAGCCTAGCAGTATCTTCATCAATTGTAGAACCATACCCAGGCTTAGGTTTATCAATCAGTAGACCCATTCTAAATTAAATTTTACTTTCGATTCTTTTTTGTTGTTTTCACATGCCAACTTTTCGTTTGTAATCGATATGATATGTGCAAAAGGCACTCAAAAAAACGTATTCAACAATGTCAACTTGACGAAGCATATCGATAGTTTTCAATTTTTCTTGGGTGTCGCTCCACAAATAATACACTTTGCAGCGAATTAGTTCCTAACTATATATTTGAAACACTTCCATCAAACATGGTAAATAGCATTCCGTATAAGATTTTTACAGAATAAGTTCACAGATAAGCTCATAAAGTTTTAATTCGTTTATTGGTGTGTTGATAATATATTCCTTATTTCGAACTAAGTCTTTATTTTCTTTTATAAATAGAAACTTTATTGGCCTACTACATAATGTGGATGAAGGCCTAGGATAACACCAAATAATGTCATTAGTAGTAGAATCTATCCACCTCTCAACTTTTATACAAAAAAAAGACACCATTTCTTGCAATTTTTGGTCTAATTGAGTAAGAACTTTATTTTAGATTTTATATGATTGCTTTTGTCATTACATTTTAATAATATTTTGGACGAGTTATAATAAAACATGAAGGAGTTAATAGGAAGATTTGGCGATTTTTTGCAATGTTAGGAAAAATAGTCAAATTTTGACGGGCTGTAGCTCACTTCTTGTTTGAATGGGACTTTAGCTAGTAAAAATTGTAAGAAATTTAATGTGGTTTAAAATAGTACGAAATAAAAAAATCGCTAGAACTATTAGTTTTCGAGAGATATCAAAAAAACTGAAAAATTTCCAAAAAATTCGTGGTTTTTGGGCTGCCAAAAGTTCTCCTATCAAAAATTTTGGTGGAAAATCACAGATTACTGCTATTAGCGCCCGAATAGATCAATTAAAACAATAAAACTAAATAGCCTATTTCATTCTTGGTTCAATGTACTATTTGATTGGGCTAAAAGTATCTAGAAATTTAAATTGTATTTAAACATGTAAAGTTACATTTTCCCTTCCTAACAAAGTCACGCTAGTAGAGTCAGCAACCACATAAATATAAATATATAAAAACTGGTTGCTGCGCATCTCTTATACATATTATACTAATGATAATTTTTGAATATTTACGCCACATTTTTAGTTAGGAAAATGGCATAAAAAAATCACAAAATTAATGTACCGGGTTCCCACGAGATTACTTTCCGGTTGCCATTTTTTATTTCTTTATTAATATTAACGAAACTTGGTGGGATTTTTATTCTAATGACACGTCATTTTTGTAAACATATGACAAGGTTTTCTGACTTTTGGTTTTAGCAGAAGTCATTGGAAATTTTGATCTTTAAATGGGACGCCCATTACATTTTTTGTTTTTTTAAATCTACAGATCGTTTTACGTCTTAATTTACCACTTCATTTAATTTTTATTTCTTATTTAGAGTGCCATGATCATCCTAAAATCATTCCACATTGCCTGTACACGATAAGTTAATCAACCTGCTCACTTTTAGTAATCATACCGGTTTTCTGTTGTTAATATCAAATTCAACCTACATTTTTTTTAAGCCTCGTACAGACCTGGATACAATCGGTGAAAACATTGTCGGCCGACTGTTTTTTTCTTGTGTCTCTTGAGTCGGCCGATTTTGCGGAGACTCCCCAATAACATCGGGCGGCATTTTATCAAAGGAATCGCCGAGTTGCTTGTTTACTGTTTTAAATGGAAAAAATCGGCAGGTTTGTACGGGTTTAGAATCAAGATACATTGTTTTCTGTTAATCAGAAAACTTTATTCAAATTTTTGAGGTTAGTTTTTACTTTAAGTAGGTAGTGTTTACTTTAAATTAACAAAAAGTATAGTAACATGTGGACAAGAAAAGACCTTAAATTTAATAGAAAGTTTAGAACAACAGCAATAGGAATTTCCTGTGGCAAGAAATCGTAATGTTATGGCTAATCTTATTGATGGTTGAATATCAGCACGAAATTTTGATATTTTAGGACCAACCATATACAATAGATTTTCAAAATCTGCGCTTGACATCCTCATAAAATTTCGGAAACCACTTCCATCTTCTAATTTTAGGTCATTTATAAACCGTTCCCATAGTTCACTCCATCTCGTAAAAGGTCTTTTTGCCACCAACGTCTTTTTGGTTTTTTAATTTTTCATAATTATTAAATATGCCGCACAAACACCCGCTGCTATTAAATCATCATTTGATGCCATTTTTCAACAACAAAATTGCAACTAGATGTTGACAAGACACATTTGTGTTTATTTAATCGGCCGATGTAATCGGGCGACTTTTAGGAAAAAAGAAACAGTCGGCCGACAATGTTTCCACCGATTGTATCCAGGTCTGTGCGTTAAACACAAACAAACTGTTTTATCTGCCAAACTTTTAAATGCAAAAAATAATTGCTTTTGCGGCACCTATCGAGATGCTGTTTTTATGGAAACTAAATTTATTGCGACAAACAGGGTGTAGCTTATTCAGTACAAAAAGAATCCATTACACATAATGAGAAAAGCATTTTTAAATGATAGTAAAGAAAAGTGTCGTAGTGTTTTCCATTGTCGGAATCGCTTTAAAATACTGCATTTAGTAATGTAACGAAGGTGGTATGTTTCTATTTTAGTTCTTGACCTAGAGCAAAAATACTACAATAATGTATTTTATAACCCTCTATCAGAAGAGTTTAAAAAGATAAAACTGGGTTGGTATTTTTTTTAGAGTAAGTAAATTATATGAAGTGATTTTAGGATTATTATGGCACTCTAGATGAAAAAAATTAAATTTAGTTTAAAAATAAAATTTAGATAAAACTGATTTAAATGTAACGAATTTGGACATGAAACAATCTAAGGATTCCAAAAAACAAAAAATATACAGGGTGTCCCAGTTAAAAATTAAAATTCCCAGTCATTTCCGGTGAAACCGATAGTCGGAAAAGCTTGTAATATAAAAATGTCGTTTCGTTATAATAACAACCCTACCAAGTTTATTTAATATTGATTAAGAAATTAAAAAATGAGAGGTATAGGCAATAGGTACTTTTAACATTTTCGTAATTAAATTGAACCTAAATATAGATATAATGATATAATAAATAAGATAAAATGTTATTTTTGCCTTAAATTTTTTTGGTATACAATAAATTTGCAGTAAAGCTGACTCAGTTTATGAAATTATTAAAGTTCTTTCTTCATCATTAATAAATTTCCCGTTTCTCTCAATAAGTTTTTACTATTTAAAAATTAAAGGAGATGTAAGACTGAATAAACAACACAACATTATTTCACGTAATTCTGTACCGCTTTCATGACAGCCAAAATTAATAAGGCGTTCTTCTGGATGATGACAGTTTAAAAGTTTAAAATCCACCTAAACGAAAAAAAATATCTTAGGTATGATTAAATACATCGTTTTAAACATAATAAGGATTTACTTTTGGTTTCATAGTTTACCTTCCAAGTAGCGACAAGGTCAGTGGGTTCAGCTTCTGTTGAAAAAGTTTTTGATCCTGCTGCTGGTGGTTTAACACAAATTGGAAAATGAATCAAATATAAGTCTACATAATCAAGCTGAAGTTTTTCCAGGGATCCTTTAAGGTAACTTTCTACCCTAAAATAGTAAATTATTTCTTGGTTAAATAGGCACGAGAACTAGATGGTGTCATAAAAGTGATTTTTATTTAATTTATTAGGATCTACTAACAATACAGAAATTAACTTTTACGTATAAGTAAGAGTAATTGAAGGTCACTTTTTGAAAATATCAGGTGACCCATATTGCAACCAGTGGCGTGGAAACAAAGGGGTGGTTAGTTATTTAGGGTCATATTTTTTTTTGGCCCAGTGTATTTTCGCTATCTTATTAATAAATTATGTTTCTTAAAACATTTTTACGTAAAAAAGGTTCCCTTGGTATAAAGTCGTATAGTCAACGGTTTTCGAGATAAACGGACTTAAAAGGACGACTGCAGTGCGTAAATACAGTAAACAGGCCAGGTAATAAAAATAAGAAGATGCTTAGATACTATTTTAAAATGTAATTATTTTTTTATTTCTATTGCCAAAAAGAAAAACGAATTTACTGGTACCTACTACATTGGGTACATTTTTAAATTCACCTGTGTTTACTGTATTTACGCACTGCAGTCGTCCTTTTAAGTCCGTTTATCTCAAAAACCGTCGACAATACGACTTTATACCAAGGAACCTTTTTACGTAAAAATGTTTAAAGAAACATAATTTATTTAAAAGATAGCGAAAATACACTCGGCGAAAAAAAATATGACCCTAAATAACTAACCACCCCTTTGTTTCCACGCCACTGGTTGCAATATGGGTCACCTGTTTTTTAAAAGTGACCTATAATTACTTTTACTTATACGCGGAAGTTAATTCCTGAATTGTAAGTAGATCCTAATAAATTAAATAAAAATCACTTTTAAGACACCATCTTCAAGGGCCTGTAGCTCTCTCTGGAAGCATTTCCGGACCTATGTTAATATGAACTTATATCTTTTTATGTAGAATCGTACCTTAAAATTTTTTATCGTCATTTCCGGACACCCAGTATTTTCAAAAACATTCGGACTTTGGCCGCTTTAAAACCTAAATCCTATATTAATTAACTTTTATGTTTTCATTGTTCTTATAATATAAAAAAAATTGGAAAAAAAAGTGCGTTAAAAGTGTTAGAATGTGTGTGTTAGTAATTAAACCCTAATTATTTAGCAAACCTGTATCTACATTCATTGTATTTGAAACATATTGATTTATTTTAATTTATTTAGATTTTTAACCCAAAGACAAGTCATATATATAATTAAAAAAAATGGTTAATTTTAGCAACATAACATTTAATTTTTAAAATAAGTTATAACAAAATTATATTATAAAATGAAATATGAATAAGAATTTAAAAAAAAAATTAAAATATACTTCAAAGCTGCCTATAAAGCATGATTTTCCGTTATATATCTTTTTTTTATTTTTCTTTATAGTGTTACAGTACATAAAGGTTTCAAGCCCTAATAAAAATATATCGTGAGTGTCTTAAAAGAAGTAAGTAGCATAATAATAAGGGACCTAAATATTTGTAGGCAAGGAGAGGTAGGAAATATCTCTGGAGACGGACGGCACATTTTAGACTCTTTTGGGATTTAGAGCTTCTTTCAATAAACTGTAAAGCGACGCATAAAAGAGCACTTTGTGTTTCTTTATTGCGAGCTGCAAGGAATAATTATTTAACTATTTAGGTATATGGCTATTTTTATGGCAGAAGCCACAAAATAGCTTTAAAAGGAAGACAGGTTTCCTCCACCTTATTGACGGGCAAAAGAAGAACGTTTATGGTAGAAGTGAGGTCATTAATAGGGCGATGAATAAAATCCAGAATCACAATACTTTTAAAAAAGTTATTTTCCAGACATAAGAACTAAGCACTGTTTTTATATCAGTTGAGAACTGGCTGATATAATTATTATATATGAAGAATTAAACTGAACAATATTTTTGGTGCCCTAATTCAGCAATTATTATCGACCCCAAAAAGGTGGCGCATTACCCTGCGCTTATTTTATAAATTAGGCTCTAGAAGAAGATTGCTAATGTAAAAAAGAAATAAAGTCAGTGTCATTACTGGGGCTTGACTGATGGTATTCTGGGCTTGAGGTTCTTCGACATTAACTTAGTGAAAGCTAGAAGAGTGACCAACTTAAAGTATGTAGTGCTTTTAAATTATATTAGTGGGATCTTTACAAATTACAAGTCTTTTTTAAAATGTTTTATTGTAGTTTTTTTTTAATATTTTTCATATATCAAATACCTTAAGCTATGTTACCTACAATAGAAACACGTATATGTTACTGTTGGAGACCAAAGCCTGCTTAAAGGCGCTTTTGCGGGGATGTTCCAAATCTGATATTTAAAAAAAGCCAACGGAATCTAAAGAAATCTTATTACAACTACAAATATTGGTTTAATCTAACTACTATTTCAGTCTTTTTTGAACAGCTATAAGAAAAAAAAAGATTCGAAAAGATATAAAAATATATCCTTAAAATCAAATACCTATCAGGATGTACTCCACTTCCAGGTAGTTTTGTAGTTATAAAGACGTCTTCCCTTTTTAATTTTCCAGAATCGAACCATTTTTTAAGAACCTTGCCAATTATATGTTCGTTGTGATAAAGATGTGCAGTATCAAAATGTCTGTAACCAGTTTCCAAAGCAACATCTAACGCATTTGTTAGTTCATTTTCGTCGGTTACCTATAAACGTTTAACTTTTTTATAAAGAACCTGTGCTGTTAACATACATAAACACAATTATTTACCTAAATTAAAAAACAATTATAAAACTAAAATTACAACATTTTTTTTTCGGTTATATCTTTTGTGGATTTAAATTTAGCGCATAGATATGTAATAAAAAAATCTGCAAATTCTTAAGCATTAAAGTTGTTTTTTATATCCTTGGAGAGTCCAAAAAGGTTTAAAGCCTACGGTGGGTATCTTAGGTAAGGTAGGAGGCAGTTTATTGTCACCAGTCCTAAATATTTGGAGGTTTGGAGAACAAGGGAAGATCTATATAGACAAAACGTTTTACAGCTATAGAAAATAAAGTGTTCCTACTTTGTTCAGGACCTCTTCAGTTGGACTGTGAAGGGATTCATGAAAGTAGCAATTTGTGTTGCTTAATTGAAAGCCGCTAGAAGAGGAATAATATAAGATATTTCTTGCAAGTACTTATAATTAGCGAGAGGTCCTGCATAGCTTGTAAGTAGATAAGAATAGATTGGGTCATAATAAGGCGTACAGCTCTTCTTTAAACGTAGTCAAGAATAGTAATAGATATAAGTGACATCATCTCTCAGACATAAAAACAATATTCCAAGCAGACTCAAATTTAAGATACATGGAGAGTATCTAGAAAAGAGGAAGTTCCCTTTGGCTTCAAAAAGGAATCCAAGCTTTTTTAGAGCTTGGATTCTGAATGTAACGCACACATGGGTAAATTATTTTTTGTTCTGCAAAAAAGTAAAGGATGAGTATAAGTGGATAATTATAGCGAATATGATTGTGTTTTAAAGGCATTAAAATGGACAAGATTTTTGGTGCCCCAATCCAAAATTAATTGATTAATTTAAAATATTTCAGGAACCCCAACAATTTTTTTCTTTATAATAATTAAAAATAACTTTTTAAATAGTAATAATAATTTTAAGCAACTCAAGACTTTTTTTATTCTAATATCCGATCTAGACTGTATTAAGTAGCATAAAAATGTTCTGCAATGATTGGCATTAAAAATATTTAGAAGCTATAAAAATTATCTTATTAACAATACAAAAATGTTTCTTATTTTACCTAAGTTTTTAAATGGCAAAAGACTTGCTCTTTGGGCTTTCAAAAAAGAACATTAAATATTACGCTCTCTTTTACTTCTAACCTACTAGATCATCTCTAACCATTAGTTCAAAGTGTAGAAAATGGTAAATCATTTTATTTTGTTTGATTTAAAAACAATAAGTATTTTACTTTCTTTAATACTTAAAAGTTCGTGTTGGATGTACTAACTCCAACACCAAGAACGGTGTTGGGGCTGGAATATATGGACAAAGGCCGAGGGCAGTGTTTTCCTTCAGCCTGGGCACTCTCGCCACCATATTTCAAGCGGAGGTATTTGCTATTGAGATGTGTGCTAGATCGCTGGTTGATCGGCACTGCACACGTAAGACAGTTAAAATATTCTCCGATAGTCAACCAGCTCTTAAGGCTCTTGAATCCAGCCGGTGCAATTCGAAAACCGTCTGGAATTGCAAGGATGCGCTGACCAAACTGGGTCAAAACAATAAGCTTACACTACTGTGGATACCTGGACACACCGGCCTAGAGGGTAATGAATCCGCAGACCTCCTTGCCAAAAGGGGGGCGGAAACAAAATTCACAGGGCCGGAACCGGTCATCGGTATATCTTATGAAATGACCAAGCAGTTCATATCAGCTTGAACACAAAGAGAAAATCTTCGGTACTGGCATGGACTTCCGAGTCTCAGACACTCGAAGGCCTTCATAAGCCCACCGAACCAACAATGTACTGTCAAACTACTGGAGCAATCAAGGGTAGACCTTAAAACTCTAGTGGGACTCTACACGGGACACTGCAGATTAAAATACCACATGCACAAGATCGGCCTAACGGATGACGCCGAGTGCCGCATGTGCATGGAGGGGGATGAATCGGCAGAACACATACTGTGTTCGTGCCCAGCAATGGCACGACTAAGATTCGCAATCCCCGGCAATGACAGCTTACGGCCGGGGGAGTTGAAAGATCTCTCTCCCAACAGGATCATTAGATTTATTAGAAGTCTGGACCTGGTGGGAGAAATATAAAAGGGTGTGAGCCACAATGGACCGATCGGTCGCGATGGAAGGGTGTTATACCCGCTCACTTTAAACCTATCTACCTACCTAGATGTACTATGGCATTGTGCCGTTTTACGATTACATGCTGTTTTAAATTTTCCTATTAGTTTAAAAGATTTTACTTATTTTTAAAAACTTCCTATTACCTATTAATAGTAGTAAAAAATAAGTAATCTTATATTCGTATAAAATACTTGGGTATAAATACAATTAAAAAACACTTACCGTAAATGTACCAAAACCAATAACGGGAATCTTATAACCACCTAACACATCAAAAGTGGGAGAAGTCATTTTATTATTGATATTTAGGTACTGGTTTATATTAGGACCAGCATAAAATGCCGTATTTATAAAGTGCCTTTCTTTAAATAATAAAATATTTTTTTTTTCGGATAAGATAATAAATATAAAAATTGGCGAGTAAATAAAAGTACTTCAATAATTACACAATATTGACTAAAAACAATTTTAATTATTTGCTTAGTAGTACTATCTCTGGAAACAAATATTTAATTTGAGAGTTTTTGCATACAAAAAAAAGGATAAATAGCAATTTAAAAATGGTAATTTTGTTAACTTAGGCTGGTGAACATTATCAAGGACTCTTACAATGGTGAATATTACAAGGCAGGGCCCCAGGTGTCTTTTTTGTCAAACAAATATACAGGGTGATTCCCGTTGAGTGTCCCATTAAAAGTTCTGGAGAACCAAAAAAAAGAACTTTGGGTTAGATTCTGTATGTAATTAAAAGATCTATATGCTATCATTCTTCAGATATATCTTACAGGGTGTCCCAAAAAACTTAAATTTTTACCAGAATTATTACCGAAATTAAATAATGATTCCAACTCAATTTTTTCTAAATACAACATACTTTATTTTATCCCATTTTCGAAAGACCAATAATTAACCTACAAAATGCCTATACATGTTTCTATACCCATCTGCCATTTTTTTTAAATAGAATAGATTAGATTAGATTATTTGATCGAAAATGGCAAAAATGACCTCCACCACTGCAACCTTACCAGATTTATTGGGGTTTCTAATATCATTCTTCAGAGTACCTTGTCCAGGCCCGTCTTCTTGACTAGACTCCAGAGTCTTGACACTGGCCACTCCATATATCTCGCAGGTTTTGGCTTTTCCTCACCAAGCCTAGTAAACCTAAGCCTACATAGTGCTTCACAGTGGCACCACACATATACGGCTGTTTCTTCAGCCTCCTGGCAGAACCTACACAGGCTATCCACCACCAGGCCTATTCTTTCCAGGTGCTTGTTTGCAATGCCCTGTTAGTTGACCTACCGTTATCCTTACGACCTTACGACTGTGGCTTAGTAGGTCCAAGGTAAACTTGGCGAAGCCGGTTTCAATAACTGCTTTGCCTGTCGTTGTCCTGGTGTTTGTACGTACCCACCAGCTTTAAAACTCTAGTCTACCCAGCTCTTAGTAGATGCTTCCACAATAAACCACCGGCTTAATTTACAATTTACCTAGATAAGCCATGGAAGTTTTTATTTTAAATTGTCCTGACAACTGTTTGACATATAAGTTAAAAATAATATATTTTGTTTAATAAATAGGGATTAAATGCTTAAAAAAATAAAATTCGCTTGTATTTTAAAAACGGTGGCATATGGGTATAGAAAGATGTGAGGTCATTTTGTAGGTAAATTATTGGTCTATTCGAAAATGGATAAAACACAGCATGTGGTATTTAAAAAAATGAGTTTTAATTCTCATTTTATTATTGGTAAAAATGCAAATTTTTTGGGACAACCTGTAAGATATATTGCTATAATAGCATGTAACCCTAAAAAAAATGTCTAGTGTCCAACTCGGTTGGGTACGTGAATATGAATCCTTTTTGACATGGTAATGTTCCTTAAAAAAATAGTAATTAATTATTTTCTCAAAAACAGTAACATATAGGTACAGGTAGATGTTTACAAAAATTACTTAGAATTTTGTGTAGAATCCGAATATGCAATAAAAATAGGGTGTTCTATTTAAAATTACAATGTTGCCATTGATTTCGGTTAGATCTCGTAACGCTGCACTTGCCAAAATATGTTTAAAATGTAGTTTATCACCTGTTATCGCCATGTGCCAACTTTCAAAAAGTTCTTTTTCTTGGTTCTCCAGAACTCAACGTGAATCACTCTGTATATAAGGTCGCAAAATGTGTATTCTTGTCCTTAATCTGTAAGTAATCCGTTTATGTCCTCTTATTTCGCAGGCGTGTATATACAGAGTGTCTTTAAATAAGTGAATATTTTAAAAGTATATTTTATACATAAAAAATGACAAAATTTCCTATAAACATGACTCCAGGCATTTTAAGGGGATAAGGGAAATTAAAAAAATATATATATTAAACAGAATAAATCCTATTAATATCAATCTAGAGCTCCTTCATTGTAAAAAGAAATTAAAATCTTTTATACTTTTTAAAGAAATGGATTTGACTCATATTAAGGGGGATGTAGCAACTTTAGAAAGATCTTTTTAGGTCATGTTTATGGCAACTTTTATTTATAAAAGTGGGTAAACCAACTATGGTACTTAAAAAAATTTACAGGTTTTGACTTATTGTTTCGAAGCACAGAAATTATTATGTTAACTTTCGATGTTTAAATTAAATTTATTTTTAAAAACTGTTTAATGAGTATTTTGAATAGCTCAAATACTAGTTTTTTATAATTACTTATTTGCAATCCATATCTTAAGACCATAATATGATTTAAAGTGTTTATGTATTGCTACTTGTTATGAAATTATATACTTCACATTATTTACCTTTATTTTATTAAAATGTGTTATTTGTATCTAAAAACAATTAACATGCACTTAAATTATAAATAAATTTAAAAAATCTGGCAACTTTAGTTTAACTAAAAAATAAAAATTGAGAAAGTTATGTTAAGTGGTTTGAAAAATTGAGAAAATCACCTAGTTTACTACTGACCGAATCTGACTTATTTATAGGGTTATTAGAATTATGAGACATTTCCCAAAGGAGTAAAAACTTGAAATTTGGTTTGTCAGTAGGTCTTAGGATACAAGTGAGGGAAAAAAATCCGAAAACTGAACATTTTTACTCGAAACACCCTTAAACAGATTAGGTATTATCGGAAAGGAAGTAATATGTTAAAATTGCAAAAAGTATTAGTTACTCAATAACTTGTATAATACCACAAGGATCTATTTTGTGCCGGGTACAATAAATTAATATTAATATATATATATATATATATATATATATATATATATATATATATATATATATATATATTTTTTTTTAAAAAATAATATATTTAAATTTATAAAAATTTAAAATTAAAAAATAAAAATAATTAAAGGAAAAAATTGTTTTTTGGAACATAAAC
The DNA here is from genome assembly GCA_019359885.1 of Listronotus oregonensis. Taxonomy (NCBI): domain Eukaryota; kingdom Metazoa; phylum Arthropoda; class Insecta; order Coleoptera; family Curculionidae; genus Listronotus; species Listronotus oregonensis. Next base: position 19,456 of record JAHBCN010004827.1, on the reverse strand, counting down.
AATAAATATTTTTGTATTGCAGATTGAAACCTAGCAACTTTTAAATAAATTCTTCTTTATATTTTCATAAGAAGCCATCCACAAATTGTTTTAAACCTTGGGCCTCAATTAAAAATAATTGTACTGGACAAAATGCTTTAAACCAGGGCTGTCCAACATGTGGCCCGCGGGCTGCATGCGGCCCACGTTCTTAATTCCTGCGGCCCGCGGAGCGGGCCTTTAAATGATAGTTTTTACCTCAGACGAAAGAAGAAAAGACTTAACATTTCATTCATAAGTGACACTTTGTTTTGTCCCAGACATTATCAATAAAATCATATAAGGGGAAAAAGGCTAGAAGATAAATTAGGACTGATCAAGGCAACATTGTACGGAGCCTTGCAGTTTCGACCAGTGGCGTATGGTTTATGCTAGAAGTTTCGATTAGATATAAATTTATTAAAAATATTAATTTTTAAATCGTTATAATTATGGCGATCTTTTTAATTTTAGTTTATTAAAGAATATTGATTAGCAACATAAATAGTTATAAAATATTTTTTTCTAAAAAAACATAAAATATTTTTGGTATATTGGTTATTTAAACAAAATTACTTTTCTCCTATAAATTTAGAATAATGTGGGCTACAAATTAATAAAAAAAAGACAAAAACTGATGATACTTTTTATTATATAAAGTACACAAAAAATAACATAAAATATTAAATATAAGGCAAAATAAAAAAATATCTACTTATTTCTAAGATAATATACAGTGTCAACCATAAAGTCCGCATCAAATGGGAAAATTTTTCCCCAATTAATTCGGGTAATTTTTTTTGCCAAGAGTTTATGTTTGAAAAATAATGCCAAATAATGTATACAGGATGATCACGTGAATTTTTTTAGCTGTCAAATTTGAATTTTTTTTCAGAAAATCGCAAAACGAAGCATTATCTTTCAAAATTTCGAAAAATTGTATTGGCATGTTGCAAAATATATTTTGGGGACAGCTAAATTGATTGCAGCGCTCGCTGTGGTCAAATTTTTCGATAAATCATGCACCCAATTATCCATGGATATGTCTTCATTCCTAAAAGTTAATTAAATTAAAAACATATTTACGTGAAAACCTTTACAAAACTTTTGCTGATTTTGTAAGATCATATTGATTACATACCCTTTCACTTTCCTAGGGGGAGTCTCAAGTAAAGTGGGGTCAGAGCTAAAAAATACAGTTATATTAATTAAGTTAAAAAATAAATGGGTCAAAAAGATGTACTTGTTTTAAACATAAAAGCTCAAACTTTATTTAGATAGAAATACACCAAAAATTGATGTGTTTTTTAAATCAAGAACCAAAGTTTACGCAGATTCGTAAATATACAAAACAACGGTAACAATAATTTGAATGTATTAGTCTATAATAATTACCTTCCATCAACAGATTGATTGTCAAATATATGATGTGAAATTTTTGGGCCTTAAATATTTGCTATTGTTTGCCTAACCAAAATATCCTGTGGATCAAAATGGTCCGAGCATAGCACAGGGTGCTTTGGTAAATGTTGTCCCTCTTCAATTCCCACAAGAGAAAACTAAATGTTTTTTGTCATTGGATCTGAGGGAAACCTAAAATATTAGATGATCCTTTTGTATAATGTATAATTTCTCCCACAATATTATAAACCTACTCACAAACTAATAAATTCGATAATATTCTAATAAAAATAATAAAACAAGTACAATGAATACATTACTTTTGGTTTAGTTACTTTCCTTCAGGCTATTGTAAATCTACGCCACTGACCTTGGTAAAAACATTACCTAGCAAACAGAACCTAACTTACCTATGAAAAGACACATCTTCGTGTAAATAGTCCAATTTTTTACACAAAACACATTCACGCACCATTTTAGAGTTTTTAATATAAGTTTGTAAATAGTTTTAAAAAATTCCTACGCCCGTTGAAGCGACATTGCCACATTCCGCCTGCGAAATTTCCTTTGCGGGCGAAATGTAGCAATGCGAAACGTATTTAACCAAATAAAAATAAATAAAAAATGGTTTATGTAGCAAAATTTTCTTTAAATTATTTATTTTTTAAAGCCAAATTTAGTAATCTATTTATTATTATGCCCATTTTTTATTATAAGTATAGAACTTAAAGGCAATTTTATTCAGAAATGTTTAAATTCACTTCAAGCTGGCCACAGAAAGTATCGACTTTAGTTACGCGTTACGTCCTTTTCCAATGTCTGACCGTAAGGTCGTGTTTATCGTCAAAAATCTATGGTTTTTACTCAGCCCCTTACAATTTCAGTTAAGAATGTAAGCAGAGCAGACCTTCAACTAGAATTGTGTGATTTGCAATCAGATCCTTTTTACCAAGAAAGAATTGAAACTGGATTGGACTTTTTCAAGTTGCTGCCAGAAGAACGATACATTAAATTGTGTGTGTGTGAAGCATGTATCCTTGCGAAAGCAGCTTTTCTAACATAAAATTTATAAAGTCAAAATTCCCTCTTTGATAAGTCACTTACTCAGTTGCTTCGTTTACCAACAACAAATATTAAAGTAAATATTGATGCACTAGTTAGTGAAAACCAACATTCTCAAATTTCCTACTAATTTTTTTGTGACTTGATGTTTTTTTAATAAATTAAAATAATAATACAAACGCGTTTTTTTGTATACCATTCCTATGAAAATTCACCGATAAAGTTGCATACAAAGTATTTTGTATTGTGGCCCTCCAAACCCCTCTTTTTTTAAGCGGCCCTTGGAACACTTACACTTGGACAGCCCTGCTCTAAACAAATATAAGGTATTTAAAATAAATTTGTATAAAGTTATGGTAGGAAAGGTCTGTGTATATTTATTGTAAATTATTTAAAATTTTAAGATTTTTTTAAAATCTTGCTCAGCAAAAACAAATTAACCCATTGACTATTTTATTTTCTAGTCCGTTTTTAAACTTTTTAGAATGTAATTTTTATAATAAATTATTTTTATAATTTTTTGAGCCTTAAAATACTGTAACAAAATAGTTAAATCTAATTATAGAAATAAACTCTGGGTTTATGAGTGTTTTATTTATATGTGTAAAGATAACAACTAATTCCAAGATGATATACAATAATTTAGAATATTGAGTATTTACAATATTATTTTGGAAATTTATTAATAACTATAAAAGTTTTTTTTTTATACATTTGTTAATGCTGTAACTAATACTTAAATGGGAGTTTGTAATATTACGCAATGTTATGAATGACTAAGTTTGAATTAAATAATTTTAAAAATTGTTAATTGGCTTTAAAAACTGAAACAAAGAAAGCAATGAAAATAATTAAAGATATTTTTGACCTTAACCCTGACTCGATTCAATGGCTGGGGGGCTTTACCTTTTTAACGATTAGAACATCCTTTTGAAAAACACCTTTTTCTTATTTTCATAAACCTAATAAAATATAGCGAAAAAAATCCAAGACTTTCTAAAAACTTAAAGGTGAAAATAACTGGCTCCATAAGTAACTGTAGGCTTCTTTTGTTTCGGTGCTTTAATTAGTTACTTTGTTGCAATATGTGTCGGTTACAGAGATTTCAAACGCTAAAAAAGCACTTTTCTAATAAAATAAATGAAATATTTTAACCCAACTTTTAAAAATGGCAAAGCATTTGATAGTTACTCTGCCTAATTTTTATTTAAAAATTTTAAATCTTTCCCATTGGGATACACCTACCTTCAGCAAAGGCTATTAGTGGCGCAGTTCAAAAGTTAAATTATATGGGCGAAAAAGAGCGTCCGTGCGCTTAATGGTAGACATCGTTTTTAAATTTCGGAGTATAGTGCGGTCATCTAAGGGGTTCCACCTCGAAATAAAAGATAATAAGCTGTAAACTCGTATACATTATCCTTTTGGTGTTCTAAAAGTTGTCTCAAAAGTCCCATAAAGTCCCGTGACTGCGCCGTAAGTTATTCAAGGTCAAAGTTCACAAAAATCAATTTTTCGCGTTTATCCCGATTTCTATAGCTCCGGTCAATGAGCTGTTTGGTAAACTGGAGAAAGCATCGATTTGGCATAGGCGTGGCATCATAAAGGTACATTCTAAGGTTCTGCCGATGAATGAACCTCTGTACTCAAACAATAAAATCCACTAAAACCCGGGAAAATTGGTACTACAGATACTATTTTGTCGTAAAGCGTGGCTGCCAAGTGTCTTTCTGTTTCATTTACTTGATAGTATATTATGATTAAATTTTACTTAATTTATTCTTAAAATTTACCTTCGGCGTTCGGCTTCGCTCGACAGATAACACATTCAATATGGCGTTTTAGTCTGAGTGTTTTTTGTTTTTTGGGTAATTTTTGTGACAATTGTTGTATAAATATCAGTTTTGTGTAAGTACTTTTATATTTAAATGGTAAGGCATTGCCAAGGGCGTAAACTGACGGCTTTGATTCCTGGATTATCATTTCACAAGTAAGTACAAACTATGCTTGTAGCATTCTATCGCCTATAATAAACACAAACATGTTGGACGCAGCTCTCGATTTCGTTTATGAATGAAATGTTTTCTCTATCTATGCTATCAGCTCATTGGCTCCGGTAATGTTAACGTATATTATAAAAATTTTAGTGCATAAAATTTGCAAAAAATTTTGTTTTAAAGAAGCTTTTCATACGTCCAACCGTTTTTAAGAAAGAGGGCAGAGCGTTCAGCCATGCTTACTGTAATGCAAGGTCAACCGTAAATCTCAGTAAATAATAGCTTATATAAAGTTATTAAATCATTAAAATATCATTGGCAATAAATAATTTCAATTAAAAAAGTAAAAAAATAAATCTTTAATTATTAAAAAAAATCTATTTTTTTCTTTTTATACTTCTTTATTGTTATCATCGTTGTGTTGATTCGTTGTTAATGTATAACTAGTCATAATTAAGTTCTAAAAAATAAAAAAAATGGATTTATTTAAGGTGTTTTTTACTAAAAATAAGCAATACTGTTTTGTAAATTCCAGTGTATTTGTTTAATATTTAATGTACTTTGTGCATCCAACTTATTGTCAATGTTTTTAAATTAAAATTATTTTAATGGTACAGAGTAACCACCTACAAAGTTCTTCCGCTCTTTCAAAACAATCGTATTGTTTTAGTTGCAAAATTAGGTGAAATATTAACTAGACATGAATTTTGTAGCACAGAAACGCTATTTCTTGCATATTTTGCTTAAAGTTTATAACCTTTAGGAAAAGGACAATTTGATAAAAATTAGTTGTTTCTATTATTTCTAGTTGCTAATATAAAACATTGGAAGTTTTGTAGGCTAGATTCGATCAAGAGTACAAAGATAATAACTGAACGAGGATTGATTTAGGCTAAACGATTTTTGGAGCAAAAAATCATTATCCTTATGTTGATGTTCTATATGTTTGTTTTTCGTTTCCAATAATACCGGGCCCATGTATTAATTAAAACATAACATTTTCGTTAAACGTCCACAGTTAAAGGTCCAGGTTACTCCCTATCCGAACTATCCACCTTGCCCGCTCTTTTATCCCCAAAGTTTCTAGAGTGTTGAGCTCACTACCTTTAAATATTCGAATATTTAATTTATGTGATAATAAATCACCCTTTTTCACTAAAGACACTCACGGTACGTTAGTACTTAGACTTTAGGCCTTCGTAAACTATAACAAGTTAAAAAATACTTTCATTTAATTTTATTAATTAAGACAAGCTAAAAATTACATATTATTCATAGTAAAATTTGTAAAATATCATGCTAGACTTTTTTTATTTATATAAGTTATATTTCTATTCTGGTCTGTCGGTCATTCTTTTTATAGAATGATTTTTTTAGGGTCAACTACTTACTTTAAAGAAATTGAAAACACTTCCAGCCTTATGTACTGCAATGATTTAAGGCTTTTTATTTAACCTTATATCATTAAATGACCTTCACTTTCTTTAACACTTAAGATGTATATTTAATAGTATTTTTATTAGAATGCAAGAAACACATTAAACATTTTTAATATTTTCAAGTTTAATTTCTTCTGATCTACCTTACATTGACAACCAGACAACAGCATGCAGTCTTTGCCTACGGTAACTCATCGGACTACTAATAACACCCGAAGTTACTTAACTTCGCGGTATTAGTTCGGCAAAGGCTTCAGTCTTAGAAACTACATTAAGCTAATCAATAAATAAAAAACCGTGCTTAAAGTTGTAGGTAATTTTTATTAAATTTTATACAACATATTTTTTACAGCAGATGTTAAATTTTAGTTTTGTCATCTACTTCGATTAATTAACACGTTCAAATAGCCAAATAAAAATGTAACTGTTTTTATAGCAACACCACTAAACATGTTTTTTATAATCCATACTGTGTACACTTAACTAGCTTACGAACTAATTGGAAAAAATTCAATTTCGGGTTAATTTTTTTTACACAAAAATCGGTTTATTATAAACTTAAGTACAAAAACAATATACCATTCATTACATAATTATTAACTTAACTTTACTTCAAAAATTTAGGGTGCCAGGGAAATTCTGGATGGTCGGCCCATCTGAAAAAAAAAGAAATTTATTATTTTCTGTGCTTGCGAAATATTGCTACTTTTATTATTCTCTTTAATGTTTCAAGTCACAGACAGCAACATTTTTTATGTTATATAAAGGTATTTTTCTATCAAGTTTTGGTTTATTAAAATACACTCATAGACAAAAATATCGAGTAATCTTGAAATATGTCATAAGACGCGATGCTAATTGTCTTTGCCAAAAATATTTATATTACCACTTAGAAATAATTAAACAAGGTAGGTAAAATGTAAAGTGTTAAGAAAGCACAATCTCGCAGCTGGGTAACATTACACCATTTGTTGTGTTACTGTTTAATCCCACACTTTGTACAAAGTTTTTAAAAAAGGAAAGCAATAGTCAATTAAATGGCTGTTATAGATTTAAAATTGTATAACACCCTGTGGGGTTTATCATTAACACAGCAAATGTTGTAATGATACACAACTGTGAGATTGTCCTTTTTTTTACACTTAACATTTTGCTCACCTTGTTTGATGATTTCAAGTATATATTTTTTGGTTTACAATTAGCATTGCCTGCATGGCAAATTTCAAAATTATTCGATATTTTTGTCTATAAGTGTATTTTAAGTGTCTTTTTAAAACATTATATTTTTTTATTAACGTATGAACAGAATAAAATAAACTTACTTTCTGCCAAACACACCAGTCACATACTCTGGGTTCTTCACCCAAATTTTCCCGTCCTCTAAGAGTAGTCATATCATCTTCCCTCCAAAGTAAAATTAAAAGGTCTATGTTTTCCTTAAGTCTATTAATTGATACGCTCTTTGGAATAATAACAATGTTTCTTTGAAGAAGAAATTTGAGAGCGATTTGAGCTACACTTTTTTTATGTTTATCAGCAATACTTTTAACAGTTGGGTTGTTTAAAATAGATGGAAATTCTCTTGCACTAAAAATAAATTAATTAGACACGATAGAATGTCTAAGTTATTAAATTTTCTACAAATTTTATTAATATTTTTTGCTAGCTAGATATTGAAAAACTTATTTTTTTGATAAATAAAGTTATACTTTATGTATTTCACATTTATATTATTTTTAAACCCTAAAAGGGAAAAATTATTTGATAAGTTTGAAGTGACATTTTTTTTTCGGGAAAATTACCCAACGCCCACTTTGTCATAAAATACGTTAATAGCTGGATTGGCCAAAGGTGAATAAGCAACCACGACAATACCATTATCTTGGGCAAACTTAACTAAGTCGTCTTGGGGTAAAAAGATATGATTCTCTATTTGTAATGAAGCTGGCTTGATTCTTGAATTTTTAAGTATTCTGTCGATTTGCCTAATATTAAAATTTGAAAGACCAATTGCTTTTGCACGACCAAGATCGACTTGTTCTTCCATTTTCTAAAATAAAAAATAAATAAGTATCAAATAAAACATATACCAAAATCAACGTGTCCTGCTTATTAAAAAAACGGTTTTTTTCAGTCTTGGATACTTTTATTATTATTTTTGCATTTTGTGGAAGATCATTATTTAGCAAGAAACAAGAAGGTTAATACTACCTTCCATATTGCTATATGATCTACTGGTATAGTCGCCATTGGATCAGGAGCATTTGGTCCCACAGTGCATACCGGAAGTGAAGCAGGTATAAATCAACATAATCTAAATTCAGCCATCCCAATTGTTTTTTAATGTATGGTTTCTACCCTACAATAAACAAAAAGAATATTTAGTATATATATATATATATATATATATATATATATATATATATATATATATATATATATATATATATATATATATATATATATATATATATATATATATATATATATATATATATATATATATATATATATATATATATATATATATATATATATTTATATTACAGGTAAAGTAGATTGTTAAGGAAAGTTGACTTTGCCTAAGAAGAGCCAAACTTGTAAATATGAAATTTTGATGTTTTCTATTTATCTATTTTTTTGTTTAGGAAAATATCATATACGTCAAAGAACATAGTCACGTCATCAAAGCTAAGCGAACTGAGGACCACGAGACTAAAACACTTACACAATCTCACTCTACCACAATCCTTCCTCCTTTGAGGAAGTTTCCGATAATCACCCCGTACCTGGACTTATCAGACCTTATGGCCTGTGGCGACATGAGTTAACACCAACCACCCAGCCTTGAAAGCTGAGTATGGAGTTTCATTCTATAACGGTGGACATTACCTTTCGGCTAGCCTCACTTAAGTTCTCCGACAAGGGAACACGTTATATGGGTCGCATCCTTACTCAAGTTTGTCGTAAAAGCAGGGATCAGATAATCGTAGAGAGAGTGTAAGTTTTTTGTCCTCTTGGACTCATCAGGAGCGCCTTGTCAGACACCGCAATCCACACTCATATCGGCATAGGCCGTAAGGTCTGATGAGTCCAGGTATGAGGTGATTACACGAAACTTCCTCGAAGAAAAAAGGATCGAGGTAGAGTGAAATGGTGAAAATGTTTAAGTCTCTTGGTCCTCAGTTCGCTTGGCGTTGACGACATGATGATGTCCTTTGACGCAAAAAGGTCTTCCAGTCTCCTTTGCTAACCATAACCGCAGATTTGCAAGGCCGGTGAGGAGATGATGGTTGACTCATCCCATCGAGTTCTGGTAAGCCGATGTTTCGGCTTCGCTTCGATCTTTCAAATTATTATATATTATTAATAATATTAACCCAAGTTAAACATATAAAGGTATATTTCGTAACATAGAGACGAGAATTCTTATATTATATTTAAGTTAAACATTTTACCTGTCCTGATGTATGGCCTCTAAGGGTAATTTAGTGGTAAGGAATATATCTTCCCTTTTTAGTTTTCCCGAAGCAAACCATTTATTTAAGACACGTCCAATTACCTTTTCATTTCCATAATCGTGAGCTGTATCAATATGTCTATAACCAATCTCCAACGCAGCGTCTAGAGCATCTTCTAACTGTTTTTCATTGTCAGCCTGTAAAAAAATTCTTACATACCGGTTTTGATAATGGTTTATGGTGTATATATTAAACATTTAATTTGGTAAGTATCATCTTCTATTTAACGCGCATTATGTTTAATTTTAAATTAATATATTTTAATTACTACAAGCACACAGTGTCTTTTAAAAAGTTCGTATCATAGGGATTTTTTTTAAATATTAAATTTTATAAAATTTAAGTTTGGAATAAAATGGTGCCTCAAATTACACACATTTTTTTTAATGTTACAACGGTATTATTGGGAAGAATTAAAAAAAAAACTAAAAAGTTATTTTAATGCATTTTTATGTCCAAGTACAAAGTTAAAATCACCTTCTATAAAGCTGATTTTTTTTACTAATTTTGGCAAATAAAAATAAAATAAAAAACATTTTCTTTTTAACTTATATTAACGAATTTTTTAGTAAAATACAGTAAACCACTTAGTTCCTAAACATATTTTTATACGAAGCAGTGGCGGACTGGCTAGGTCGGCAGGTCGGCAGGTCGGCAAATGTCGACCGGGCCCCAGTTCTTACGGGCCCTATTACTTGCACATAGACATATTGAAAAAAAGCAAGAGGGAAAGAGGCACATGTGTGTCCAATCGCATAAATTAAAAATATGCTTTGAAAATAGTAGGTAAGTCTCTGTTTTCCAAAATGTCCAGTCTGGCAATGCGGGAACGCGGAATGCGAAATACAAATGCGGCGGAATTAATTATCTGTAATTCGCGATTCGCGACTCGTCGAGACTCGCCCCAATCGCCGTACGTAGAGTCAGGCGTCGTACATAGGCCTTTAGTTTAGACTGAAGTTAAACTGTAAAAGGTGCATGCCAAGAAATTATTAAGGTAGGTAAGTTTAATATTTCTTATCAAGCAAGAATGAATGAATTAATGAATTAGACTAATGCACATTTTTAGTTAGATATTTAACGAAGCTAAGTCATCCTGTATGATCAAAAGCAAATAAATTCTGAATTTGAATCTGAAATATAGAAAATCAGAAACTGTGACAATATTTAAAATAATAACAATAATAAAAGTTTGGGCCCTTTTTGATTAAAAAAAAAAGAGAGAGATGCTGATTTTTTATCTGCTGCTACAGATCCAAAGCAGCAAAAATTGCCGTTCTTCAAGACACTAGAAACTGCAAGTACCTCTTCTCAGGGCAGCAGAGAAGATCTAGATCCAGCTTTTGAAGATACAAATGAAAATATTTCCGAATATTCCAAAGATCAAATGGATCTATTGGAAACAAAAAATGCTGAAAACATTAAAAACAGTGGCAGTAATAGTGGCAGTGTCACAATCATCGAAGGTATTTTTTTTCTGCAGCTAGAAGTAAAATTCCTAATTCTTACAAACGCCCAAGTAACACATTATACAATTTAGGTAGTCACTCTCAGTGATGGCTCGTGTATTTGGACCACTTTGTATCGCCCGGCTAAGTTTCTATGATAAATACGCGGAGGAAGACTGTTTACTACGCTGCCGCTGGGCAAATATGCCACCGTTTGGTCTCGTTTCGCGCGGCTCGCTGCCTTGCTGTACTGTAAAAAATAAAATTATTTTTTCCTGTCGACATACATAAACAGTTAATTATTTTTTCTTATTTTCTGTTTTTTTGGGGGGTCTGCAGGTCTTATATATTTTTCAGTCACCATAAATACATTTTATAGCAAAAAATTGCCTTGCTAATTTTTAGTCAAAATAAATACGTCCTGATGTTTTGTTGATGTGCCAAAAGAGTTTCCCAAATGTTTTAATAACGTTGTGCCAATGTTTTGGTGACATGTTTATCTAGCAATATAACTTTTTATTTTTGTTGCCCAAATGTTTTCATAATTGATTTTCAGCACCCTTGTGTTACTTGGGCAGTGTGTCGCAAGTCATAAATTCAAGCCTAGTGGGGCATTGGCATTTCGCTTGACGCTTACTTTTTATTATTAGAAAGGTAAGAGGTTTTCTTTATTTCAGATTCTAAATCAGACAGCGATGAGGATTATGAAGATTCAAACCCAGCAAGATTCAAACATAGTTGATATTGCTTATTTTGTCCCACCTGATAATATACCAAGCAATGTTAAAGCCGCATTTGTTAGTAAGCACCCTATACAGCCCGTAGGCCCCTAGTTTTAATGCAGAGACTATATATTATCGCACTTTACAAAATGGCCAAAAAATTCAACGTAAATGGTTCAGTTTTAATATACTTAATAATTGCATGTATTGTGCTGTTTGCATGGCTTTTGCTACAAATCGAGACACAGGCTGGATTCGCGGTAATATTTTAAATTTAAAACATATCTATAAAAGCATAGAAGTTCATGAAAATAGTACAAATCATAAACTGGCAGTAGATAGTTATATGAACAGCTGTTCAGGAAAGTCTTTGGACATGTATTTTAACAATCAACGAACGAAAGAAATTCTTGAAAGGCGTGAAGTGCTTAAAAGAATAATTGATATAACTTTAGTATTAGCTAAACAAGATTTACCGTTTAGAGGTCACCGAAATGAAAATATTTATGCTTTAAATAATTCGACTTCTACAAAGGGTAATTTTTTGGCAATTGATGAACTTGTTTCTAAATACGATCCTGTGTTGAAAAGCTATATTGACGACAAAGTTAAAAAAGGTTTACATCTAGAACAAAAATCGAAAAACACTGAAACACATGGGAGAAAAGGCAGAGGGTCCTTTATAACTTTATTGTCAAAAAGTACTTTCAACAAAATAATTATAATAACAGGAATTTTAATACAGAAAAAATAGCCTTTGAAGTGAAGGAAGCCAAGCAATTTTCTTTGGAAATTGATTCTACTCAAGATGTTTCTGCAATGGATCAATTAGCTCTTTGCGTGCGTTATGTTAACAATGGCGTTGTTCAAGAGCGTCTTCTTAAGTTGCTTGCTATAGAATCTTCTACGGGTATTGAACAGTATAAATTAGTTAAGGAGCATTTGTCAAATTTATCTTTGACCTAAAAGATTTAGTTAGCGAGTCATTCGACGGTGCAGCTAATATGAGCGGACAATACGCTGGTCTTCAAGCGCATTTAAAGAGTGATTCACCACATCACAAAATTTATTTAGTTTATGTCAGAAAGTGTCTGTTTTTATGTCTAGATCATACAAAAGAGCAAACTTGTGGAAACAAATTTTAAAAGATAGTAAAGGAAACGAAAAGTTACGAAAATTAAAAAAAAATGGAGAAACAAGATGGAATAGTAAAGATGATGCGTTACAAAGCATATTTCATTCCGCAACAGTAAATAATGAGGAAAGACATAGATTTATATTCCTATTAGAAGCCCTAAATTCCATTGGATACGATGGAATCGCTGATGGCGATTCCGCAGCTGAAGCCAGAATATTACTAGAAAAATTTACACAATTTGAGACAATTTTAACTGCCTTTGTGTATCTACCCTATATTTAGTAAAGCCACCCAGTTTCTAAATATCTTCAAACAAAAGGATTAGACTATATGGGGGCATGGAATCATATAGCATCATTAAAAGCATCGTTTCAACATATATCAGAAAATTTTGATCAAATTTATAAACAAACAGAACAATTCACTGAAATTGTACAAAAAAAGCGATCATTTGCCAAACATAAACGTTGAAAAGTCACTCCCAGAAAAACGTAAGAAAAAGAAAATGCCCGGTGAAGTAAAAAAGACGATGAACTTTCTACGCTTGATCCCCTAAAGAAATTCCCGGGGCACTGTTTTCCGTGCAACCTTTGACAAATTAGCATCTGTAATGGAGAGCAGATTTTGTGAAAATGAGAACATATTTCGGAGTCTAGCATTTTGATCCCAACCGATTCGATGATATAAAGAATGGAATTTTACGTTTTGAAGGCGAGAATGACAGTTATTTAATACATTTTGTACAAAAGCAGAAAATGATCCCTCCTGTGTAAAAGAAGAGTTGCTAAGTTTTGTATCTTGTTTTAAGTTCGCTTGCTAAGTCTTTGTATGGTGAATTTTTAACTATCGACGGAGAAGATCTAGGCTTATGCAAGACAGAATCGGAAGACGAAAATATAGAAAGCAGTTCTTTTCCAGAAAAGCATTCATCCGACCCTAAAACGAATTTACAATGTAAAAATGCCTTGCTTGCGTACTGAGAGTATTGTTCATATACAATTTACATACGAGTGCTTATACAAAATTATATATGATGTATAAATATATTCTGACATTAGCGTGTACCCAGTGCAATGCGAGCGCATTTTTTCAAAACTGAAAATTATTAAGAACAGACTGCGAGCACCTTTGTCTCAAGAATTATTAGAACCCCTAATGCTAATAAGTACAGAGCGTGATATTATTCCAACAGCAGAAGAAATCCTGGAAGAATTCGCAATGAGTTCAAAGGAACTGCAAAAATAATTGACTGTTTAATGTTTTTCCCATTAGATTGTACTTTTCAACCGACTTCAATAAAAGGAGGAGGTTCTCGATTCAGTATACGGTTGTATGTTAAGTCAGTTTTGTTTTTCGTTACAAGCCTCGCTATCTTTTGATAATAGAAATAAATCTGATTTTAAAACTTATTTATTATTTTATTTTTACCATTACCCTGTTAATATGAATAAAGAATAATTAGATAAATGTTTTCTTTCGTCATTTGGCAATTTCTATTATAGGCGAAGTAACACTTCTATCTACCTTTAAACCGAGCTGTAACCAATATTAAGTTTTCACATTTTTTATGGTGCAGAATGCTTTATTTTTTTGCCTTACAATAGATCCGTATCTGCGGGCCCCCAAGGTGTGTGTAGCCGACCTAGTTCTACTGTGCCAGTCCGCCACTGATACGAAGTATTGCCCTCTTTACTTAATTTTTTTTAAATGTCAAAAATGGGACTAAAGGATTATAAGTGATGCAAAGTTAAAACAGTATTTTCACTTTTACCAATAAACATCACTATTATATTGTTTTTAAAGTTAACAGAATGTTGTAATTAAAATATAAAAGTCACACTTAGGTGGCAGTATCTGCTGCAAAATCCTGTATCGTAATGCTTTGCGTATGTTTTAGATTTTTACAGCTGTTCCTGCTACTTAACTCGGTCTCTTGTATTTTTATTAGTATCATTTTGGAGTTTTCAGACACGTTTACGATTTAGAACATAATAAGGTTATTTATTTGTAAAAGTGGCAAAGTTATTTCAACAACTATTTCACTTATGGTAAAATTTTTTTGACCTAATTTTAATATTTTGAATCACAAGGTAACAAAGGCAAAAAATCTTATAACTTCCATTAGAAAGTAAGAATGTTAGAGGTTCTTTTGTAATTTGCCAAAACTTTTACAAAAATATACTTATTATAGGTTGTTTTTTATTATTTTTGGACAGTCCACGAAGGCTAAGGCCTAAGTACTAACGTACCGTGGGTGTCTTAAGTTTGGTGAGAGGGAGTTTGTTTACACGGGACTTAAATATTTGGAGACTGGAAGGAGAAGGAACAACTTCTGCGGGTTGCAGGTTCCATAGTCTGGACACTCTAAGAATGAAGGAACTAAGAAAGCGGGAAGTTCGGGGCCCCTCTAGTTGAACTGTAAGAGGATGCATCAAAGTTGCACTACGTGTTGCTCTGTTGGGGGCTGCCAAAGGAGGAAGTATACTGGCCAACTCCTCTGAGCAGACTCCGTGAAAAAACCTATAGAAGAGCGACAGATCCCCCACAGCTCGACGATGGGCAAGAGGAGAAAACCTCTCTCTAAGCGTGGGATCATTAATAAGACGAATAGCTCTTCTCTGTATGGGGTCCAGAATGCTAAGTGTTGTAGGAGATGCCATTCCCCAGTATGAGAACAATATTCTAAAGAGGGTCTGATTTGGGACACATAGAGTATACAGATTGGAAGAAGAGAAATATTCTTTGGCTCGAAAGAGGAATCCAAGCTTTTTTGAAGCTGCTGAGGCTATGGATGTAATGTGTTTGTGCTAGTTGACGTTATTTTCAAAAGTAACGCCGACAACATTAAACGACTCTTTGTTTTGCAAAACTTGGTCCCTCATATGTAACGGATGAGCACTGACAGAATTTTTTCGCGACAGCGAACAGGACTGTGTTTGAGGGCATTAAACTGAACAAGATTTTTGGCGCCCCAATCCAAGATAATTTTAAGGTGTTGTGAGAGAAAAATCAGCATTTACCTACGCTTAGTTTCCAAATCAGGCTTATTGACTGGCTTGACAAATTTAATGTTAGAGTGGAGGGTACTATCGTCAGCAAAACTATGAATGGGATTGATTGTGAAAGAAAGAAGATCGTTAATGTGTAGAAGAAACAGAGTGGGTGCCAGTACTCAGCCTTGGGGCACCTCAGCATTAATTTGTTAGAAGCTGGAGGAATAACCATCTACAATAACTTATATACGTCGATTAGAAAAGAAACTGGAGAGCCTCGAGCAAAGCTTAGGTAGAAGACCGTAAGAAGAAAGTTTGTTGTTGTTTGTTGGAAGTTTATTGTAGGTTGTTCATATTTTGTACGTGGAATTCGAATTGCATTAGAAAAATTTTTTATCAGTATTTTGAAGTTATCCCGAAGAATAATATTATTGACACATTAAAAAAAAAATCAATTTTGACAGAGAAAAGGTGCAATTTTAGCAAGCGAGTCTGCATGATTATTTTCATAATTTTCATTTAAATTTAAAAATAAAAAATATTCTGCATGATGCAGACTTTTTAAAAGACGCTGTATACGGTTTTTTCTTGAATAATTTACAATTGTTTTGAGCAATATTGATTTAAAACTAATTCTGCTCTATTTTTTTTTAACTAGAAAATGTATAACGTCCTAACACAAAAGATATATTTATAAAATATTTGCTGGATACCAAATAGACTTACTTGCCAAGTTCCAAGACCAACAACGGGAAAGTTGGATCCATTTTCCAATTTTACGGTTGGAGCTGCCATTGTATAAACTCAATTATTTGAACTAAAGATACTATTTAAAAGAACTTAATAATGTTACTAGTAATATAAATACTTGTTTTCCTATTTAAACTAAACCAAAACAAGACAAACAGATAAGCGGTAGTGAAAAACTATATTAGATAAGAAGTGTTGCATCATAATATGACACTCAAATTGTTGTATGATATATATTCTGCAGGTGAGGAATTTTTTTACGTTTGTGGTATAAAAGTAGCATTTTAAGTATGAATCAAATTTTTATTTGCTATCGAGATATGATTTTAAGTATTTTTATTAAGTATGTAATAAGTGAAGCAACAGAAAACGGTTAACCCAAAACGTGCAGTTTAAAAAAAATGTGTTTCACCATATAGATATACCTATGACATAACTGCATAGCAAATTTTATATTCGGGGAGTTAATATTTATTTATTTATTTATTTGTAAAATAATTAGTTTTAAAAAAGTTAGGTTGAGTACTTGGCCTTGACAACTGAACAGATAATAAAATGAGAGACTTACGATAATGCGGATTTAAATTAGTATGGACACAAAGACTGAGCTTGTATTCATTCTTAGCTATACCGGGTGACACAGCGGACATGTAACAGCCAATAACTTTTTTATTTATAAGAAATAATTATTGAAATTTAGGTGATGCACCTGTCATAAGAACACACTTTTAATGACTTAATAAAACCAATTTTTTTACCTCTGGTTTAACCGAAAGTAACCCTAAATTTTATATCATAAATAGCTCCCCGTAAATATTTTTAGCCTACCTGATCCGCCTTAAAATTCTCTTTCTAACCATGCATCATACTTGTCATTTGATTTCAAAATGGCTGCCAAAATCGATTTTTTTCCAAAATTTTTGTAGGCCATGATGTGACAATTACAAATTATCAGCATGTAAAAGGCGTTGAGATGTGAAGAATAAAGTTTAAAAATATTTGGCATTTTGTTATTTTGTTTTCAAATTTTTAATTAATTAATAGGAGTTAGGAATAAAGGTTAATTTTTAAAATTTTAGAAATATAATTTTTTAACGCTTAATATTTAAAAATCCAAAAAAGGAAACTTTATTTTTAATTTAATTTAACTTTAGATCAAATATTTACTATTTCATTTAATTTATCAAAATTGCACAACTGACCTTTAACCAAAATCAAATTATACATATTTACATTGATTCACAAACCCTTCCATTAAGTACAGGGTCTTTGATTATATTTACGTGGTTTCTGGAGCCTTTATTTTGGAAGACAGAAAAAAATGTTTATATAAAAATTGTAGGTTTTTTTCCATATTATCTTTTGAAATTATCAGTAAAAAAATATCGCAATAAAAAAATGGAGAAATATAGACAACTTCAATTTTTTTAAATGGAACACCCTGTATATTATGCGCTACAATAAAAGATCTTTTTTTTCTGATTTCAGATATACAGTGCCTTCATTAATGTTTGTACACCACGTGACCACGCGATTTTGGTTTGTAAAAGTGGCTCCACTGCTTGGTTTCTTTCCTATTTACAAGGTTGCCAAGTTGAAAAAAGTTCAGAAATTTTTTGCCTACGTTTATTTTTTCTGTGACCATTTACCAGTTTCTAATCTCCGAACAAAGCAAAAAATCTTTTTGTCAAAATTACTGATTATAATAACCTCCTAAAATGTTAAAATTCTAAAATCATAATCAGTGCAGGTTAATGGTCAAAAGAACACACCTTTTTATGAGGAAAAAAATTAGTGTTGGCAACACAGCTCTGTTTGACAGCTCATGGTTTCATTTGTCCGGTTATGTAAATAGTCAGAACTACCGAACTTGGGCCACGGAGAATCCCCATACCTTTATCGAAACAAGTTTACACCCAATTAAAATAGGGGTCTGGGTAGCAATTTCGAGAAGAACGATTATAGGTCCAATATTTTTACGATACAGTAAATGCTGAAAGTTTTATTACATTTTAATGTTTGTGCATGACTACTTGTATTTTATTGTGATGCATACTTTCTTTTTTTTTAGTATGATATTTAAATAATTGGAATTTTTTTAGATTGTTGCATCTTAATTTCTTTTAGCATGTAATAATTATCCTAATTTCTTTATTATGTAATAATTGACATTTAATTTATTAATAAAGTACAAATAAATCTAAGTAATGCCCACCATTTTAAGTCAAGTAGTTTTTTTTAAATAATATAAATAAATTGTGTAAACTACAAGTTAACATGACTTGAATAGTCCGAAAATGGCCTTAAGAGGTATTTTTGTACAGTAAATGGATTTGAATGCCCCCTTCATTAATTTGTATGAACATAAGAAACTTTGCGAACAAATTTAACTAATGGAAATGAATACGCATTTGTGTTATAAAAATGCATTTTAAAATTAGCAATTATAAAAAAATTATAACTAGGTAAATAATGATGAAAATGGGGCCCAATTTGTTACTCAGGGGGTTTTTGAGGTCGCAACACGAAATGACATTGGCAGGGGCCCGGGAGTACCTGGTGGGGCTGGGTGGTGTAAACGTCATCTTCTAAAGTTTTTCAACAAATCCTGCTAATGTCAGTCAAACTTTGGGAAAATTCCAGTTAACGTTTACACTATCCTCAGGGGCACCAGGTACTCCGAGACCCTTTCCAATGTCATATTCCCTGTCAGCCACCTTAAAAACCCCCAGTATCAAATTCTCATTTCCCCCATTATTTACCCAGTTATACATTTTTTTTTTCTAACTGCAAACCTTAAAATGCATTTTTTTAAAGCAGAAATAAAGTTTTTCTATTCCAATAATTCAATTTGTTTACAAAGTTTGTAGACGTCGATACGAATCAAATAAAAAAACCCATTCAAATCCATTTTACTCCACAAAAATACCTCGTGCATATTCGTTTCCTTGACTAACATTTTTTTCCCAA
>JAHBCN010004826.1:0-60393 GCA_019359885.1 Listronotus oregonensis | reverse complement strand
ATATTATGACAAACCAAAATAAATTGCTCAATTTTATTAGTTATATACAACAAAAGAAATTTACCGTCTATAAATTTTGCTTCGCGTATATCTCACTCTTAAAGATAAACGTGCTTGTACTGTAAGCTCGCTGAATTTTTATGCTTTAAATTTATATTTTCTTTAAGTCCGCAATAAAAGTAATAATCCTAGTTTAAACTAAAATAAAAAAAATATTGTCGACGGAAGAACACGTATATTTTATTTGACACCCATCAAGAAATATATTTTGAGAAATTTGCCACTAAACTGACTAATTTTTTTTTTAAATAAAAATATCAGATAAATTATTGCAATTTTTAAAGGTTTTAAATAATATTGTAAAAGTACCTTATCTGTATATGTTTTCTTTAAATATATCCCACCTCTTCTTTCTGTTGCCTGTAAAGATATGGGCTTTTTAAGAAACTTCCTTCCGGTCTTCCACCTAAGTTTTTTGTTCTTGGCTCTTTAAGTTCCTTTTTTAACCCGTGTTTTCGGTTATTGTAGATGGTCATTTTTCCCAGTTTTTTTCCAAATTAATGCTGGGGTGGGCTCAGTAGTGGCACTAACTCTGTTTTTTCTTCACATCAACGATCTTCTCTCTTCCACAACCAATCATATTTTAATATTCAGTTTCTTAAAGCCACCCTGTAATTCTGAGTTGAAGAACCAGCGAAGGTCAATGCAGATGTCTTTTTCACAAGATCTTAAACTAATCTTGAATTGGGGCGCCAAAAATCTTGTCCAGTTTAATCCCCCAAAAAACACAGTCATGCGATAGAGATATCGCGAAAAAAGTCTGCCAATGTTCAACCGTTACATATGAGTGACCAAGTTCTGCAGAACACAAAATTGTTTAATCTTGTAGGTGTTACTTTTAAGAAAAACCTTAACTGGCACAAACAACTTGGTTTTTTTTCCAGAAATTATTTATCTCCTTCTAATCTGTATACTCTGTATTTATCCCAAATCAGACCCTCTTTAGAATATTGTTCCTATGCCTGGGGAATGGCGTCATCTACAATACTTAGTATTCTTGACTTCATTCAAAAAAGAGCTGTTTGTCTTATTAATGATCCCACGCTCACAGAAAAGTTTCCTTCTCTTGCCCACCGACGGGCTGTAGGGGATCTGTCCCTGTTATATAGGTATTTTCTGCTCCGAAGAGTTGACCGGTATAACTCCTTCTTTAGCAGCTCCCAACAGAGCAACACGTGGTGCCACTTGTATGCATTTTTTATAGTCCATCTTGAAAGGCCTCAAATTTTCCAGTTTGTTCGTTTCATCATTCCTAGAATGTCCAGATTATGGAACCTGCTACCCGCAGAAGTTTTCCCTTTTTCTCCAAAATATACCCAACCAATTTATACCTAAATCTCCAAATATTTAAGTCCATGTGGCAAAGTTATAAATTTATGGGAGCCACAATATGCTAATTCAAAAGTTTTAAAATTCTGAGTATTTTTGGAGATATCCAAGAAAAAGCGAAATTTTGGAAATCGTTTTTTTTCTGGCTCTATTTTAAACCGGATTTTAAAAAAGATTGCACTTTTAGATTGTCACTTTTTTCGCGCTATTTAATAGTGCTTTTAGATTTCACATTCGTCATTTCGTCCCCTGACCACAACTACCCAAACTTTATTTTTTTTATGTTATGTTAATAGTCATTCTTAATCCGATTTCAGCAAATTATAATAGGTTATATTTTATAATATATATATATATATATATAATATATATAATATTATATATATAAATATATATATATAATATATATTTTAATATAATTAAATTTATTAAAAATTACAAATTGGTTAAAAAATAAAATTATTATATTATATTTTTAAATAAATTTTCAGGCCCCCAAATAAATTAAAAAGGTTATCCCTTTCAGCATTTTTGTTATGCTTTTGGTTGTTTCCGAAAAAGATATTTTTTTTTCGCATTTTGAAAATTTTAGCATTCACAATATTTTTTTTTTAAATAACTTTTGTTTAAAATTATAATGCTAATCTTTTAAAAACTGACTTTTAAAAAAAAAGCATTTGCGAATATATATATATATATATATATATATATATATATATATATATATATATATATATATATATATATATATATATATATATATATATATATATATAAATATAATATATATATATATATATATATATATATATATATATATATATATATATATATATATATATATATATATATATATATATATATATATATATATATATATATATATATATATATATATATATATATATATATATATATATATATATTTTGGGTTGTTGAAAAATGCTTTTGGTTAAATTAAATTATTTGTTAAAAAAGAAATGTATAGTTTTTCAAAAGAGTTATTTAAAAAAAAAAATATTGTAAACCAAAATTTGACGAAATGTAAAATCAGCACAATTATCTAATATTAAATTCGGAAAGCAAAAACACATCTAAAACATACACAAGCCTTTTAAGGATTTGATAATTTCCGCCAAAATTGTAAGGGGTTTTGTTTCCCCGCATGAGGGGCCCTGCACCTGAAACCTATGAATAATTATAATATGTTTGCAAGGTAGTAGGTTTTCGAATTTCTTTGCCTCAATTTTCAACAAAATTTTAATTATTTTGTGGGTCCCTCAAAATTAGAGTATATGATGAAAAAGAAGATGCTACTGTAGAGGACCTTTAAAATTTATCAAAATTAAAACACTTAGAAGAAAATATATTTTTAGGGCTGTTAGGGGGTTAATTAGAGGGATGCGTCTATGTATCCAAGAAGAAGGTCATCATTTTGAATACTTACTGTAATTTTCATTGTTATATTATTCTTTGAATTGTCTGGTTAAGATTTTTGCTTTTTACATGTTATTTTGGATTTAAACACACTGATACTTTTTAGTATGTTTATAAAACAAAGTTTCATTAAGCTGTATTCCTGCCTAAAATACGTACCCTTAAATATTTACCAGGTAACCTACTAATAGGAATTGGTAAAAACCATAGGAGCTGGGCACGTTAAATATAATTAAACTTCCAAATGATCGGTCTTTTAAAATAGTATTAAGAAAACCATCCAAAACAAGTGCAATACATTTTTCTAGAAACTTCAATAATATATTGAAAAACTATTTTAAACATAGATATTCTTTTAAACCGACAAAATATACCTATAAATTATCAACCAGTAAAATTAAACGAAATTGCTTACATACTGCAAACACACTAAATATTCGTTTTCCTCCCCCCAAATTTTTTAAAGGGTTATAGAATATTCCCCCACCCCGTTTTCAAGTTTCCTACTTACACGCTCGAATGAAATCTTTATCAAATAACGGGGGTATTCAAGTAAATAACGTTATGCATTCCTACAAGAGATCTTCTATGAGCTGAAACTGTTTCCTTAACTGTGTTTATGCGGGTCAGAATTCCCATTTGTTTTTATTTTTGAGCTCTTTTTTAAACCTTTACTTATAGTTCTTTAGTCGCATATTTACAAAACGTTTTTTGTAATTAATTTACGCATAAATTTTTGTTCTAAATTTTTACCTTCATTCTTGTTTTGGGTTGGTGTTGACTTTATTTATATTTTTTGGGGTCTGGTGCATTTTAGGTACCCAAAAAATTCATTCTTAAATTTGGTTTTAATCAAAGCTTACTTTTTAAAAATAGTTTATAAAAAAATTTAAATGGTTAATATTTTTTATAAAAAACTGAGTTAAAATATTTATTTTTTAAATTTAAAATCATACAAATACATTCTTTCTACATTGACATTTTAATTTGTCACTTTCAAATTAAAAATAAGTTTCAACAGTGTGGCCGGATTTACTAAATTATATATAAATAAGATTTCCCCGATTAATAGGAAAAAAGCCGCTTTAATTAACAAGAACTAACCATGACCGACCGTGGGCTTTGAATTTGTCTAAAAGGTCGGTTATGGTAAGTTTTGGTTAGCAAAGCGGCTTTTTTTTTTCCCAATTATATTTTAACTTAAAAATACGGAGACGTATAAGAAAAGACGAAATTTCGGAGGTGATTCCTAATTTTGACCAAATTTGGTTTTAGGGGGCTGATCACGAATATTAAACAACTTTTTTCGGCAACGTTTCTTTTTCGAGATAATTATCATCAAAGTTGAAATAAAACTAACCTTATTTTTACTGCGTTCCCCCTTCTTTTGCACACAATTTATCATTTTTATACTTAATTGGTCCATAATAATTTATAAACACCTTATATGTGTTTTTCATTTATTTTCACCTTTTTTCATTAAAATGTGAAGTTTTAATGTCAAAGGTCGCAGCCATATTTGCTGATAAAATCCCTAGTGTATACATGGTTGCGGCGAAGGCGGCGGCGTTTGAAAGTGGAGGTCTCTGCAATTAAATGGAAAAAAAGGTGTAAAATAAATATTAAAACAAGCTTTTAAAAGGTGTTTATGAAATATTGAATACCAGTAGAGTTTATAAATCAAAAATTCTCTGCAAAAATAAGGAATAGTCAAAATAAGGTTAGTTTGATTTTCAACTTTGATGATGGATATTTGAAAACGAAACGTTGCCGAAAAAAATTAATTTTAGAGTGGTGATTAGCGCCCCAAAAAATCTCCGTATCCCAAATTTGGTCAAAACCGGAGTGAAGGCAACTTTTAAGAGAATTACCCACGTGCAGTGTTGCCGATTTGGCAACCCTGCACGCTTTCATATAAATATTTAAATTTAACCTCAAAAATATTTTCTTGACGTTTTTTGCCATCAAGGGGAGTTTTCGCATATAGGGAAAAAAATCAATGGTTATTTTAAATTTTTAAATCGAAATAAAAAATTAAAAGCTACTTCATCCAAAAAAAATTATATCGAAAACTACTCTAGACAAGATAAGCTTTATGTGGAAATTTTAAAAAATTCCAAAATTGATGGTACCTAAAAGGCAAGATTTTTTTTTTGTTTTGATAAAGGCCATGGTTAGACATACTCATCCAGAACAAGTAGACCTAAACACGTAGTTATATCTGCGTTTTCTTAAATATGTTTTATAGTTATTTGGTAAGAAGTTTTCTTTGGGGGTTTTTGCCCGAAAATTTTTCTAAAAATGGGACCACTTTAGTCCTGGTTCCGGGGTATAACGAACTGAGCCTGTCAGTCCTATTGATCCCCAGGAACTTGCAGTTCGCCTAAAACATTAAAAAGCCTCCCAAAAATTTACAAAACTTAAAAATCATATCTACGTTTCGGTGGCAAGTTGGCCACCGTTGTCAAGGTGAACTTAAATGAAAAAAAAAAAAAAGGAATGAAACCTAACCCTTAAAGCTTTTTAATATTTATGACGTTTTGTCATAAATGCATATTAGTTTCTGGACTGGTGTATTTATAATTTTTTAAAATAAAAAAAGAGGGGTAGTGTGTTAATTTATTTTAAGTTTACCTGAAGTTACGTCAGCATCAACCCAAAGTAACCATGTTTTTATTTAAATTAACAGATATTATTTACACATGTATCATTATTTAATAATAAAAGAATCTTCTTTATTTTACGTTTTTTTAACAAGTTTCCTCTGCTAAAATACTAGAAGCATTCCAGTTTATTATGAGGTCGTTATCAAATGCGTGTTGACAGATTTTTGATTTGTGGAATTTTGTGTTTTTTAAAAAGTTTTTCGCACCAAAGTATCACAATTATAAAGCTGTAAAATATTTTTAGCATTACTGGTAACAGTTTTTGACAAAAAATAGGCTGTTTGGTGCCTTAAACTTGGTATTTTTGGGTAAAAATCTGTATTCCAGTCGAAGCAGAATATTTTTAACTTCATATAGTAGCTAAAGATATTTAAGCAAACATACAAACATTGCAAGTTAATCAAAAGCTAGTAAAAAAAGAGAATAATTGAAAAACTATTTTATTTAAGGAAAACTTTTGCTCTGATAGAGTCCATGAAAAAAGGATTAACTTTGATTAATTATTTTTGGTGCTTAAAAAACCTATAAATGAGGTTTGCATTCAACCAGTCACATAAACTACTACAAAATTAAATTATCGTTTATTGCCACACTGCATTGTCTGCATCGAATATTTTCATGTATAATTTATTTTTTTTATATTTTTAACGAATTATGAGTCATATACCTAAAATAACGAAAAAGCAGCCGTCAGGGTGTATTGAAACTTCTAAATTTAAATAAAACCGAATAATATAAAGGGTGAGCCAATTATTTATTGTAAACCTCTCTATTTATTTTAAATCGCCTAAGGAAATTACCTTATTCACATAATGGCGTTTAGGCTGACCAAAGCCAAATATTGCGTATCTAAACCTATTACAGCCACAAAAGCCGTTTAAAGTTTAAAAAGGAATTCGCAATATTAAAACCTTGCATTAAGGAGAAAAAAAAGTGTATTTGTAACATTGTTTTAATAAAAAAACAAGAGACTGTTTTTTACTGTACTTCGACCGAAGGAAAACGCGGATTTTTTTTAAAATTAATTTTTATTTAAGTACATCAATCGGATTTTTATTAATAAAAAGCCACCAAGTTATCCTTCAGTGATACTCTTTATGGAAATGGATGTTGATTCGATTTTTAGTATTTACAGTTTAAAGATGTGTTGGTTTGAAATAACATTAGACCAGTATCGCCGGACATGTTAGTTAATAGTTCAAGTGTTAAAGAATTCAGCGATTCTGATGATGTTGACTTTAATTCTGGGGTAATATTAACATTAAATATGATAATATCCAATTAAGTGAATAGACTTATGTAAAAATAAATTATACAAGGAGATCGTCGGAAAATGAGTCAGTGGTAGATGATAAACTTGTTTATGCACGTCAAGGCAGTGCAAGTAGTTTTTTTTTAAATTAAGACTAAAATTTTTAATTTAAATTTGTTTTCTTCTAGCTTTAAGTTGTAAATAAATTAAACATTACATTTTAATTTTTTTAAGCTGTATTTGGTATTTTAATTTAATACAATTATATATTGAAGTAAAAAGTTATTTAATTTTTTTCACTTTTAAACATCAATAGTTAAATTATATTTTATTATATTATAATAATAAAAATTATATATAAATACTGTTTGGCCTTTGTATGTTGACCAAAGGTACGATGTTTTTTTAAAATATAAGCATCAACTTGTAAGTACAGATTATAAGATTTTTTTAATAATAAAAAATAAGGTTTTTATTTAACTTTAGCTAATATATTAAATGCTTGAAATAATTTTTCTGCTATGCACATTTGTACTATATTATTTAAATTTTAAAAATTCCCGAACTCTATTAAAACTAAATAAAGTGAACAAATAACTTCAAAACAAAGATACGTCATAAAAATTTAGATTGCAGTTTCACAGATCGGTAATGCTGTGCGATGAACGCTAACATTTGCTTAAATTTTTATATTTTGTAAAAAATATTTATATTTTACTTTAAACAAAAGAATAACATTACAGCCAGGATATCTTTTAACATCAATTTAAGTTATAAATATTTTTTGTTAAATAAATAATAACTATTTTCTCCATTGATATGTTTATTGTTAAATGCAAGTCTGCTTCGTTTGCCTCAATTATTTTTTAACTAAATAAAAAGGCATTAAAAAAATAAATTAAAAGGTAGACGTAACCACAAAATGGCCCCATTTATTTTATAATATTTAATCACATGTTGGCACTCATAATTTTGTTTAAATATACAATTTAAAAAAGCTTTTGTAAATCATAGAATTTGTAGTTATGTTAGTTTAAGAGTCAAAGTTTATAAACAAAAATTTAAAAGCATGCCAAGAAAAAAGATCAAAATTAATTTTATTTAAATTAAATCTTATATTCTCTGTTACTTTTTAATTATAAAAGAGCATATGTGTGGTTAAGAAAGATCAATGCAAATTTTATAAGTTCAATAAAATAATTAAAAACTTCCCCTGTATTTGCAAAGGGTTCATTTGGTGTTCTGTTGCAAATGAAAACATTCGATTGTTTTGCGGTTAATTTAAAACCATGCGGATGCTTTCCACTCAATTAACCTAAATATTTAATTGTATGCTAATTTCTCCCTGTGGGCAAAGTAAAACCCGCATCCATGCATTGTGTATTTATTTTGGGTTTTAATTTGTATAATTTTAATCCCTTTATGCAAAAACAATAAAATAATAAGCTAAAAGGCAACCAAAAATGTTTTTTAACGAATATTGTCACATCCGCAGCTTTAATGGATTTTTTTCGTATACAGCAAATTGAATAGAGTCCAGAATATTAAACTTGGACTTTTGATTTTTTTTACATAAACTGGTCGGATCGGATCTTTTGGGCGTCCTTAGCAATTGTTTAAAATTGTGAAAAAAATGGTTATTAACAAATTGACTATCACCACAAATTTTTAATGATTTTTTTGAAAATATGGTTTGAAAGTACTCGTAAAGACTCTTTGTTTAATACATCGAAATCGTCAAGCGGTCGATTGGCTGCCAAGATACTGGTTGCCAAAATTTTAAAAAATTGTAAAAATATTTTAATAGAACACATATGCTTAATTTTAAGCTGATACGTCATATTAATAACAGATTTATTCGTCCCAAAAATTACAACGACATTTCTCATTTAAACCTCACCAGCGTCAAATTGTGATGCGTCATCGCCCGTTGATTTGTTGTAATCTGTTGACCATGGATACTGAAGACAAGGATCACCGTCTCTGTGCTACAACAATGGCCCTCAAATTGCAGCAAATTAAGATGGCATGGCGTTGGTGTTCTAGGCGGTCAATAATCCGGTCAATTTAGACATAAAAAGGTACAAAAATTCGCATAGAGCTTAAAATTGGTGGAAATGTTCAAAACAGCCTTATATGTAAAGTTTGAAAAGTTACCTGAAAAAAAAAATATATTCAAGATCAAAGGTCACAAAAACGGGTTTTTCGCGTTTTTCAGCAAAATAGTAAGTTTATCTAAAAATTAGTTTAGACGAAAATTGTAGAACATAAAATTATCTATAAACAATACATTTTCTTCTAACACCCCCGTTTTTTGGATATAACGGTTCAAACTGTTGAAAAAGCTGCATTTTGCATAATATGCAGACGTTTCCACGCCACCTGTGAGGTAGTGTACTTCGCGCGTTTTTTTTTAATGTGATATCTCTGGTAGGCCTACTCTAGGGTCTATTGTGATTAAACTAGAATATATTAAAAAGTAGTTTTAAAAATAATGAAAATAAAGAAAACTTTTAAAAACTGGGGCAAATTATTCGTCAGAATCATAATAGTCTAATACTTCAGCTTCGTTTTTGGTTTTTTTTTCCGTTTATCTATTTTCTGTTTTTTTCTTCTTGCATCACATGTCTACTCGATGATATCATTCGAATTCTGTGCTGTTGGTGATTCAACATTTGGCCGCGACTGGCCGTGACATCTAGTACATGCTAGAAAATCAAACAATCCAACTTTTTTTGCATTCGCATTTAGCACTACATGTCTTTTTACAGTTGCAAAAAATTGTTTTGAGGAGTTTCTCCGGCGCAGATGGGAGTAACGTCTGGACTGTTATCAATTTATTGTCGATCATTTTTTAGCCTCAGTCTTTTGCGTCTAGTTGATAACCAAACCACACTTAAACTTGATAATATTCCCGAAATAGATGTTGATAAGCAGAAGCAGAGGTTCAAAAAAGACAAACTAGTTGCACTCGTTTTTTATTACGAGTATTTTTAGCAAAACACGCGTATCGAAGCTTTTTTAAAAAGGTATTTTTAGGAGCTTCTTACATAAAAGAAGAAAACTAATTCCGGTGATCAAAACTTCTTGCGGAGTTAAGTTACTGATTTTAAAAACTTTATTACATTGATTTGCACAAAGATTTCACATATAGTGGTGCTCCGAACATTCTTCCAATTTTAAGCTCTATGCGAATTTTTGTAGCTTAACTATTTTTAGGTTTTATTTGACCGGACTACAAGTTTATTGGTTCACACCATACCCAACTCTACACCACCGCCTCTTTAGTTTATGCTATTATGGGGCCAGTTTTTAAGCCAAACAGCCATAAGAGATGGTGCTCCTTATCTTTTAACCTCCATACTGTTGACGTAACCGCAATGCCCACGCATTAAAAATTGCAAAACTCTTGGGAACATTTTCCATCAAATCTAACACTTAAATATTAACGAATCCTGACTTACAGACATTAGTCTTTAAGCATGTTACCTAATTTTGGTACTGCGCTATCCTATACAGCTTTTTTTATCCTTGTTCCTCCCAGTTTTTTTGTGTTTTTCTCTGTAATTTTTACACCTTTTTTATATTTTGCGACTGCAGTTCTGGACAAGTTTTAAAATATTTTCTTTTGAACTTGCTTTTAAACCATTAGTATTTTTAAATCTTAAAACCATATTTTCCATAATGGACTACCTATTTTGATATTAAAATAAATTCTTTATAAAATAAGTCAGTACGTTTTTTTTATTATAATCAACTTATTTTTAATCAAGTAGGCACCTGTCACAAAACTAGGAAAAATTGATTTTCGTAAAATGTCATTTTTCTAATAAAGCATCATTAAGTTTAAACACATAATTTAATGTTTAGTTTTTATTCTCATGGATTATTCATCGACTTTTTTTGCGTGAAAACAAAAAGAGTAACTTCAAAGGGGAAGATGAAGCAACAGTACATACCGCTAAAAACTCTAAAAGAGTTCTGCGAAAAGTGTAAATTGGCTTTTAAGGTCCCCGGACTTAACTGCAACAGTCTTTTTTCTGTAAGGCTATTAAAAGTCAAAGGTTTTTGCAAGTCGTCCAGAAAACATTTAAGATCTTAAAGTTCGAATTCCTGAAGAGGTCCGGTGAATAGATCAGGTTTTCCTTTATCGTGTCATGAATCATTTTTTGTCAAATCTTGAAAAGTGCATTGAAGTTAATGGCACTTACTTAAAAGGCGTAATTTTTAAAAGTTTGAATAAGCCGTATGTTATATTAAATCCCAAAGAGTAAATTGTTATTAAGTGTAATAAAATGTTAGTTTTATTAAGTGTTCAATTTTACTTAGCAATTAAAATGGGTAGTCTATTTTGGGGAACCCTGTATAAAACAGTTTTTTGACTTTTTTAAAGCCTCTTAGAGTAGGCGCAATTTAATTAAAGTGTATTATTTTATAGCAAGCCTATAACCAACAGGATCATTGAAAATCTAATAATTTAACCATTTAATGTTATTACCACCCTGGATATATGTATAGTCAGTTAGTTCGCAATACATTATTTTGTATACATTTGCATTAAACTAAACTTTATAGAGTTTCGTTATTCTGCTGTGTATGAAGCAAGCGTGTAGTGTAAAGCGTAAAATATTTATTATCTAGCAAAATATCCCATCCAAACACAGAGCAATATGTAAAGTAATTTTGGAATTGTAATACGCAGGCAACTCCATTCACATGGAAAATTTATCATTAAAATTTCGATTGCCTGATAGGGACGGCACAACGAAACTAATTTAACTATATACAGATGCGTCAGCGCTAAAGGCAAATTTAGTTATATTGCAGTAAATAATCTCTTGTATTAAACAACAAATTAAATTGTCATATAGGCAAGAAGGACCAAAGGCACAAGCAGAATGTCAATCGAAATTTATGTTTGCTTAATTTACTTCAGTAAATGAAGGCCGGAAAAACCCGAAACCTAAAGATCAGGTTGGGCCGTCACAATCTTTTTTTAATTTACAGGTATCAATGAGTACATCAACCTTTAAAAATATCATAGATATGAAAATGTCCGCAAGGGCCTGAAAATGGTCCTCAAGAGCCTGAAAATACGTTTTTGGTCAATATCTGCCGAAATATGACACTTAGAGATTTTGGGTTTGGGCAGAAAGGAAGAGCAGTACAGTACCTACAAAAATGGTCCATATGATCTTTTTTGCTACCCTGATACTTCTTGCCAAAAAAGGGGTTGCCAAAATCATCAGTGTTTGGAATCTAAAAACATGGCACTTTCTTATCAAATTCTGGGACAAGGAGGCTGGAGATACACTGATCTACATGTTTTAAACTGCAAAGACCAATTGTAGATGGCGCCATCACTTTTCTTCCTATTCACGAAATTATTACGGCGATGAACGTACCTCTAAGAATGATCTTCAACAATTTTTGGTGTTGGAAACGTGATTATTTTATCGGTATAAGCCTTTGAGATCCCCTGAAAGAAAACGAGTCTAAATATTTACCACTTAATCACCATTTCATCATGCTTGTCTCGGATGCATATTCCTGGTTGGCATCATCAATCTCCTTCTGGTCTATTCTGTCCACCCTTTCTTCCTCTTGGTCTATTTCTTCTTCTATTTCTTCCTTTTGCCCTTTTGTATTTGCCTCTACTCCTGTCTCTCTATCTTCACCTGCATCCATTTCTTCTCCTTCCTCTGCTTGTTCGGGTACGATTATATCTTCATTTTCCATATCCTTGTAATTAGAACACGGGCCTGAATGACATGAACCACAAATAATCGAGCACTTTAGTACTGCTTTTATACATAAACATTGCTTATTACAGCGCATCTTACACTGACAAGAAATCATTTTCAACAAGTCAGGATGTGCCAGCTCTTTTGTCGTCTGGACCGGTGATAATTCATCTCTTGTACATTTCCACCCCCATTCTTTTGCGGTTGTTCGTTCCGAGCAATTGTTGCAATATTTATATATATATATATATATATATATATATATATATATATATATATATATATATATATATATATATATAAATATTTAATTATATATATATATATATATATATATATAATATATATATATATATATATATATATATATATATATATATATATATATATATATATATATATATATATATTTTGATAAAAATTTTCTTGATTTGCCGACAAATTAAAAACTTGGAAAACAAAGAAAGAGTGTCTCGACAAGAGGTCAACCTAAGTTTTGAATGTTGTGCATTGAAAGCCAATATGGTTTTTGATTATCTATTAAATCTCGATAGACTCGAACATTTTTGAAAACTCCGGAAATCCAAATATGAACAGATTGATAGGAGGGAAATATCGAGCCAAAACTAATTTTGGCTCGAATTTTTAATATTCTAGAGAAACGAAAAAAAAACAGTGACACATTTCATATGCTTCTCAGATGAACTTTTGAATCATGAAAAAATTTGCATTTTTACTGAGTTATTTAAAATTTGTCCCCTTTTTACTTGCCCTTTGATGCCCATGGCCTTATCTCAGACCTTAATTTTTACAAAAGTGATGGGAATTCATTTTTGCAGCTAATGAACTGCTCTTTATTTTTGTTTAAACACAAATTGCGTAAGTGTCATATTTCGGGAGATATCGGCCAAAATATTTAATAAAAAAACAATTTTCGGGCTATTGAGGGCCAATTTTAGGCCCTTGCGGACATTTTTCTATCTATGATATTTTTAGAGGTCTATGTATACGTTGATACCTGCAATTAAAATGTGACGGCCCAACCTGATCTTCAGGTCCACAACTTCGTTTACTGAACTAAATTACCCAAATTCTCTTATTATTAACAGACATAAAAATGTTTATTAAGTTTATAAGGAACGAACAAAAAAATAATTCTTTTTTTTGTGCCTTTTTGGTAAATAAAAGATGAAAATTAAAAATATATTCTTTGCCACCAAAGCTGCCGAAGT
This sequence comes from Listronotus oregonensis, assembly GCA_019359885.1. Lineage (NCBI taxonomy): Eukaryota > Metazoa > Arthropoda > Insecta > Coleoptera > Curculionidae > Listronotus > Listronotus oregonensis. The sequence goes on along the minus strand of JAHBCN010004826.1, from coordinate 46,673 downwards.
ACCCCTAAATAGTACTATAAGTACAAGTACCAAGTTTATGATTTTTTAAAAAGTACTTCAAGTACAAGTACAAGTATTCGTTAAAATGTACTTGCTTTTCCAAGTAAATTTAAAAAGTACTTGAATTACTACCCAAGTATTTTACTAAAAGTAAAACAAAGTACTTGAATTAAAACAAAGTACTTGAAGTAAACCAAAGTAACTGAAGTAAGTAGTTTTACTTGTCTAGAAGTTTGTTAATAACATCAAGTTAAATAATTGATGAAAAAAAAATACACTTTAATAATTTATCGATTTACCTTACCTGTAAAGTCTGTTATTGTGATTTATGTATTGAGATTTTTGGCAAAGTTATTTATTTGGAAAACTTTTTCTCCAATATAATTTTTTAAATTCGATCCGAATGCATTTATAATTTTATATTTTTAAACCCTATAACCTCTAAAACTAGTGATTAACCAAATATTTTCTGTAGTTTTTAATAAATATTTTTTTCTTTTCTCCAACCACAAACGTATGTTAGACTAATGCACGTACCCTAAAGACATAAACCCTTTAGTATTAGAAGTATTAATTAAAACAAATTGATTTCGCATTAAAAAAAAATCATAAAGCTGCTAGAAGAGCTTAAAGAGAAGAAAGTGGGAGATTATGATTCTGGAGTAAAATTTTGAATACAGGTATATTTACGTGGTGTTAGAAATAAATAAAAAATACAAAAATTATTAAACTGATATTTATACAATATTTTGACGTTTTTTAAAGTACCTATAATAATAAAGGTATTTAAAAATAATTGTAATTTTACCATTATTGGTGCCTTTAACAATTGAATTGGGAGCTATAATGTATCAGAGTCAGCAAAGGTCGGGCGATATTCTTGTTTTTACCTGTTTGCGTGGTTATCTAACGTGAATAAATTGGCGTACTTAATTGATTTTTTTACTTCAAGTACATCGTAATACTTCAAGTACTAGAAAATACTTTAAGTAATTTCCTTGGTCAAATCAAGTAAAAATTCAAGTATTTTAATATAAATTAATCAAGTACAAGTACAAGTAAGTCCTAATAAATATACTTAAAATAAATACTTCAAGTACTGAAAAGTGCTTAATATAAAATTTTACTTCAAGTACTTTAAGCTTTGATAGCTCTGTATGCCAGTTATACAGTGTGTTTCCTAATTAGCTTAAAATATTTAATTAATTCATAATAATAATTCATAAATAAAGTTTATATTAACACATTATATGTCAAAAATGTTTTCTTTTTAAAATACATGTTGTCCATTTTTTTGGGTTTGTTGTAATTATTGAGTAATTGAAATGTCTATATGTAATATAAATCCCGTTGTTCCAATTTTTTTTCTAGCCTATTTTGCATTTTAGTCTTTTAAAAACAATCTCAATAAAAATGCACTATTGCTGTTTTTATTTTGTTATTTTAGGTACTCTTTAAGGACACTAATAAAAAAACAAAGTTTTGAGTGTTACTGTATTAGTTAACTCGTATTTAGAAAATGAATTAAAATCTGAATTTTTACGACATTTCTTGTTTAAAAGTTATCTTTTTACTTTGTTTGGTTTTAAGTGTATTTAAAGTATGTTTCTCTACCTATTTATTTTTATTTCTGTTAAAAATCCTCAAAATGGTGCAGGTTTGCTACTTGGTGGACCTAGAATAACCCAAACTTCTGTTACTTTTATTATTGGTTTCTGATGAAAGATAAGATTTACCTAAAAACAAATTTAAAGTAGCCGAAATATTACTTTGTGTACTTTTTTTAAATAAAACATACATTTGGTACGTTAAAAGTAAATTTTTTACAAAGCCTAAAAAACGGCTTTTAATGACGCTCAAAAAGCAGATTAACGATTTAAATAACGTTAAATATTGTCGTATTTCTAATAGCCTGGTGAAAATCACCTTCAATTATTAAAAAGTTCAATAATTCTATAATTCTTCATTGGTGACATACAAATAACAGCCTTTAACATTTTCAATATTATAAAAGAAAAAAACCTTGTAAGTTCAATTAAATTTTAAAATTGAATTTCATCAAACTGTTTCTATTTAGTCTTAGCAGCACTTAAACAGAAAATTCCTTGCAGACTATTTTCGTCGCTACGAATAATGTATTTAGAATACGGATTTTCGTGTTAATAAGTTTAATATTTATTTAGACATTTAAATTTTTTTTTCAACGGGATACGCATTAATAATATTTTTTTTCTATATAAAATACATTTTAAAACATTAATGCAGAAAATTTTTGTTTTTGTTATATTTTTACAGATATAATACAAAAAATAATAAATTTAAGATCTTTTTTTGTACATATATTGCTAATTTTTCAGTTTTAAACAATTTTTAGTTTAAAATCAGTTTTCTTTGTCAATTTTCAATCATTTTTTTTAACTCATAATATCATGTCATTTTAAACCAAAGAGCCGATAATACAGAGTGGTCCTTAAGTGCATTCCAATATTAAAGAGGGATCCTCCTATGAACAATTCTAAGGAAAAAAGTTTATGTGATTATGGGTCAGCAAACGCTTCGTTTGCAAGATACAGGGTGTTAAAATTCCCAAATATTATTTTTTTTGCAAAAACATCTTAACCTTATTTATTCAAACTTGTTACATGATAACAACACCTCATGCTTCATATTTTGCAAAAAAATCCTTCCTACATTTTATTTGTTCTGTATTCTTGATAACTCTAAATAAACGCATATGATATTTTTTTTCTCAAAAACGGCTCATTATATCAAAAAATACCAAGAGACGTTTTTTGTGTATTTTAAGTTGGGACATTAAAAGTCGACACACTTTAAAAAAGTCAGTGGCGTACCACCGATTCCGTAAAAACCTTGGCCACTGGTAAGTCCCACAAATTTTTAAAATCTGCACAATATGGAGTTTGAGGAGCTGTTATTATGTATCAAATTTAAATAAATTAGGTTAATGTGTTCCTAGTAAATAAAAAAAAAAAAAATTGCAAATTTTAACACCCTGTATCATGCAAACGAAGCGATTGCGGACCTATAATAATATGAACTTTTTTTCTTAGAATTGTTTATAGGATGACCTTCTTTAATATCGAAACGTACTTAAGGACCACCCTGTATAATATGTTGTTGTCTATAAAGCATAAAAAATTTTAAATTTACCCATTCAAACATATGTTAAGAGCATAAATCTTTGGCTCAACATTAATAGGACCGATTGCACAATAAGTGCGTGTCAACTATAAAATATAAAATATTTTTAAAAATAATCACTTTAAACTTAAGTGTAGCCTAGAGATTCCTAGCTAAGTCTTCTTCCATTAACCAAGTACTACACTACACTACTACACAGTGAGATTTGTCTTTGCTTAGACTCAATGTTACTGTGGTCGGCAAATTTATATTTTTGTATACATGAATAGATAATCGTGTATTACTTAGTAAAAAAGTTAAAAAATAATAATAAATTTAACTTGATTGCTTTTATGATGAGGTGTACGCGTAAACTTTAGTCAATTACAGTACTGTTGTTTTGTCCTTGATATACCGAGTTCAAATCTTATAGGTGATGTGATTTTTTTTATCATGAAATATACCATTTTAAATAAGTTTACTTTAGTATATTATTTCACAATATAAAGAAATAAAAAAGCTAATTTTTTATGTATTTATTAGATAAAAAAAAAACAAAAATATTTGTTTGAAAGCGTAAAATATTTTTTTTTAACAAGGTATTGCTAAAAACTAAATGTTTTGTATTTTTGACTTTTGATATTTTGCTTGGGTTACCCAGTAAAATTCAGGGTAAATTAAATTATTTTCGTTTTTCATGATTTTTATAGATTTTACTTTCATCAAATTTTTTTATTCTATTTTTCAAAATCAAAAAATAAAAATTAACATTTTTAAAATTTGCATTGCTTATATATGCACTCTTTCTCTAAATTATATTTAAAACAATTTTTTAAATATTTTAATTAAAAGGATATTTAAAAGTTTCATTGACATGTAAAATATTGCGTGCATTTAATTAATTTTGGATTGGGGCACCAAAAATCTTTTTAGTTTAATGCCTCAAAATTACAATCATGTTTGTTGTTGCAAAAAGTCCAGCAACTCTCATCCTTTACTTACGAGTCAAGTTCTGCAGAATAAAGAATTATTTAACCTTGTGGTCGTTACCTTAAAAAAATCCAAATTGACACAAACATACTATATCCATAACCGCAGTAGCTTTACAAAATTTGAATTTATTTTTGGAGCGAAGAAGTAGGTCTTTTCTTCTTATCTATAGGTATTCCAAATCAGAATCTGCTTAGATTATTATACCCATTTTAGGAAAATGATGTCTTCCACAACTCTTTTCATTCTTCATTTCACTCAGAGAAGGGCCGTTGGCCTTATTAATACCCTACTCTTACAAGAAAGCTATCTTCTTGTCCACCAACAGGATGTGGAGGCTTGTCGCTTTTTATAAGCATTTTCACAGTATCTGCATCAAAAAGTTGAATAATATTAATTATTTCTTCTCTAGCGCCATTCAATAGAGTAACATCAAGTGTCACTTTAAGTCATCCCTCTACAGGAGAGGCCCCAAACTTTTACTTTGCTCGATCCTTCATCCGTAGAGTGTCTAAGCTTTGGAACCTTCTGCCTTTAAAGATCTGTCTTTTCCCTTTAAATCTCCAATTAATAATTTCTCGTGTCAATAAATTGGCTATAACCTTTACATAACATACTTACGGTACATTAGTACTTATGGGCATCGGCCCCGGTCCGGCGTAAACTATAACTTTTTTAGCTTCGAAAATCCTAAGAATTGGGGCGTTATTGATGAGTCAAATATGTTTAGGGCGTAGGTCGAAGCATAAGAGCCTTGATTTTTTTAGGCCAGTATATATATAACATTTTATTATTGTTTATCTAGCAACTGGGTAAACATTACATGTTGGGGGTGTAGGTCTTGCTAATTACCCTAGTATTTTTGTAAGTGAATATATTTTTTCATATCTGCATTATAAAATATTATAGATCCAGTATAAAGTAAAGAGTTATTTATTAAATTTCCTATAGATCTCTAAATGGACATGTTTAGAACATGCCAAATCAAAAACGCTTTAATTCTCAAAATTTTCAAAAATAAAAAAGTTATAGGGTCCCTTGAATAATTCCACTTACGAGGTTTTATTTAAATCAAAATTTAAAGCCGGGACCAATACCTATTAGGCCTTAAGCTTTTACGGACTGTCTCAAAATAAGAAGCTAATCATTTAAAACAATTTGTCACAAATAATTGAAAAAGTCGTTTTTTGTCTATTCGATTTTTACTTTTTAAATCACATCTTTTTGTCTACCAATATATATATATATATATATATATATATATATATATATATATATATATATATATATATATATATATATATATATATATATATATATATATATATATATAAGTTAAGAGAAGGATAGATCACGACTGTCTAGTTAAGAAAGAAGATTCGAAATATGATACGATCCTATCATCCTCTTAAAACAAAAATCAACTTATTATTGGGTATGAAAACTAGAGCATTCAAATTAACTCATCCTGACTACAGAAAAGAAACTCTGAACTTACTTAAGGGCATTATGATGGACAATTCTTACCCGGAGAGTCTAGTAAATAAATTTCTTTTCAATACACAGTACAATATTCCAGAAAACATTATTACACCACTTTCACAGCCTCAATCCCTTAATTTTCAGCTCAGTCAATCACAGCCAAATATATCTCTAAATATTAGGGAACCTCATATTTCTCAAAACACTCTGGAAGAAAACATAAACTTTTTTGTTCTTTACCTTTTATTGACAGCTTAACCTATAAATTAATTAACATTTTTAACACTTTTAACATTAAAATAGCTAAAAAAACTCAAGACTGTTAATAGACTGTACTCTAAAACGAAAACTCCTCTATCAGCTCTGGAGTCCTGTAATATTATTTATAAAATTTCATGTATGGGATGTTCCATGTGCTATGTTGGCCAAACGTCAAGAAACCTGAAAGGTCGAATTACCTCCACAGGAGTGATTGTTCTAGGGCAATTCCCTCTTGTGCTTTATCACAACACTATATTAACACTGGTCACATGATAGACTGGGGTAGTGCTGAGATCTTGGATAGAGCTGCTTCTTATAAAAAAAGAACATTCTTAGAAATGACTCATATTTACTTAGAAAACAATACCATGAACAAGAACAGTGATATCGAAAACCTCAGCACAATATATGAATATCTCCTCAGATTACACAGAGATAAATTAATTAGGTTGATTGACCGTCCAGCACCTGATGAGTAGTGGTTGTTGGCTGCCTTTTGTTTTTTCTTTTATAAAAAGAATTAACAATAAATCTCGTTTTTGTATGATGTTTGCTGAATTGAATTATTTTTATATTTTTAAATGGGTAAATTGTCAGACTTTTTGGTTTTTTAAAGTTTTCTCAGATTATAGCATTTTCATTCATATATATATTAAGACTAACCATTAACAACTTTTCTAAAGTACCTGGTAATTCACTGGTACCTAAAATCTAATGTATAAGAACAGACGTACTGCCATTGCCTCGTTTTGTAATTATTCTTTTCTTGGTGAAATAACTGTTCAACCATGTTTCCATCTCACTCTAACCTTCCACCAAACCAACATCTATCCCTTTCTGTTCTACAACAACTCCACCAGTTATCCTTCTATCCTTGTCTCCCAAGACAGGTTAACCTTACTTTTAAACAAAAGACCGTGTTCGCGTGGTTTCTCCAACGAAAAAAGTTGTAAAATGTAGAAAAGTATTTTATTTTATTTTAAAAGAACAACCAAAGGTTGTCTTTCCTAGTTTTTTATTGTAATAATATGGTGTTCCGTCTGTTTGTTTCTTGAATGGGCTTTTCCTGTTCATCTTTGAGCTGTTTTACAATTTGTAACCTACTTTTGGTAAGGAACTTTGAAATAGAATAGTTAGTTGTTAGTCTACTAACACTAGTCCTTCTGTTTTTTGTAGTGAGTCCTGAAGAAGAGTATAAATATACACGAAAGCTTGACGAAACAATAAAGGGTTTTTCTTAACCTCTAGGCCAGTTTTCCCATAAGACTGCACTCCCAATAATTTCGAATCTTCTTATATATATATATATATATATATATATATATATATATATATATATATATATATATATATATATATATATATATATATATATATATATATATATATATATATATATATATATATATATATATATATATATATATATATATATATATATATATATAATATATAAATATATATATGTAATATGTAATATATGTTTTTTAATTAAAACGCAATCTGTCCATCAACATGTATCAATCAAAACATGATTTGTCCCTGGATTTCATACAAAACTTGTTATGTCCATATTTTAAATAATTATTAAAAATAATAAAACGAAATTTTATTTACTAGATCATGGCCTATTAAAAGCTTATTAGGAGGCATTAAATTTAGCCTATAATATTAGCCAAAAACATCATTACTTATGATGAAAATAGTTTTTCTCATTTTACTCATTTTAATATTTATGTGACAAATCACGACAAAGTTTAAAAAATTAAGTCTTCGTTATTATCTAGCCTAGGTTAATTACACAGTACTACAAAATAATAAAAAATTGAAGGTTAGAAAGATATGACCATGATAGCTTGATGTTTTTGGGGTCAGTTTGACCCCATCAGGTCAGAGTAAAGGGCATTTCAAGGCCAAATCTGCAAAATGATTTGCAACTTAATTTGAAGAATATATATTTATGTTTTTGAAATGGCTGAATACAAATCTGTGGTCAATTTGACCCCACCGAATCAAGGTCAAGGGCACTTCAAGGTCAAATCTGCAAAATTAGTCGCAATCAAATTTGAAAAGTGTATACTTATATTTTTAAGATTGCTGAATATGAATTCGTGGTCAGTTTGACCTTATCGGGTTACAATTAAGAGATGTTTTAAGGCAAAATTATAATTTTACAGATTTGACCACGGACTTGTATTTAGCGACCTCAAAACATAAATTTGGTGGAAATTAATTCTGCAGATTTGACCCTAAAATGCCCTTGATCCTGACCTTATGGGGTCAAACTGACCCCGAATTCGGATTCAGTGACCCCAAAAACATAAAGATGCCATGTTCAAGTCTTAGGAAACTTTCAATTTTTTTTTTATTTTGGGGGCCATGTTATTAATGTAAGTTTTTAAAAAGATTTGTTTTTACTTCAGCTATCTTTGTCCGAGTTATTTATCTTTGCCCTATCATACACTGTTAACGAATATACAAAACACATTTACTTGCTTATTATATTTTGGGCAGTTAATCATCATTAAACATTTAAATAGTATAAAGGTCCAATAGCACCAAATACAGCTTATTTTCTCTAAATGGAAAATACTTTAATCCGACATATAACCCGGTGCCACGTATTTTGCCCTGATTTGAAAATCCGTTTATGCCTCATTAAATGCCCATAATACGAATATCATGCAATTGTAATCGACTTTAAATTATATGACAAGGGTTTGGAATACCTAAGCCCTGCACGTACATGTAAACGCGATATTTTGGTGATCTAGGTATCAATTTGTCAAACTTTTGTTTGAATAATAAATACGGTATAAGATAATTAAGATCAAAATTATTTATTTGGTGTGACAGAGATGGATGTTTAAACAGGATTATTGTATATGTTTAGGTATGACATAATGATAAAAAATACCACTTCCAAAAAAAAAACTGGTTTAAAATGAACCCACGATACTAATACTTAAATTATAGATACATGATTAAGTTGTCCGGTGCTTAGTTATTTATTTATAGACCAGTCTGTAGGTAAAAATAAGGGCTGTTTATGACGTTAATTTGTAACAGGTTGAAAGGTGCTAGAAGTTGTAGAGGGAGATTATATAAATATGAGTATATAGTTTTAGACTCGAAAAAACTGTGCAGGGTTGGGAGGTGGAGGGTTAAAAGTGCTAAGAACATGTTTTTCGCTTCTGCAAGCGCCATTGTTAAAATTAGAGAAATACGTTCAATGTGTCTTTTTTAGGTATTAAAAAAACCTATAATTTGAGCCCGGCTAAAATTGATTTGGTTTATTTGTTTATGAACAAATGCAAAAAAACCGTTAAAAATAACCATTATTTGTTGAAATGTTGATAATTATTTCAAAAATATTTTTTTATCCATTTCTGTCATTGCAAAACATTGGTTTTTTTAATTTTTAATTAAATGAGAGGTTCTAAAGCATGATCTGGATAATTTGTTGCTAAGATAATTGAGTTTTACTGATTTTAGAGCCCTAATCTAGTAGGCTATATCTCTTTTGTTTATAAATATTTTTGGTATTACAAACTGTCTTTTGCTTTTTCGAGACTTATATATTACTAATTTAGATCTAAAAATAAAAATAACATTATTAAGTCCTTTGTTTTGAGCCTTGAAAAAAAGGTACTTTTTTGTTAATAAACAATTGGAGCCGGAGCGCCCCCTGCATAAGTTAAGAATTTTAAACCAATAAATATGGAAAGCTGGCTTCAATCAAATATTTTTGAAAAAAAAAATTATTTATTTAAATTCAAAAAAACTTTAAATTTGCAATAAACATTCAAAAATAAATAAATATTAATTTTCAATTTTTCCAGAATCATACCTTAAAAAAATCCTAAAAATTCGGTTATTTGATTATAACTCAAAAAATATTGCATTCAAATGAAAAAATTATATTGCTTAAATAAAAGGTCTTGTAAAAATACATAGTTTATGTCCTATAAAGTTTTTTGTATCGTTAATAGTTTTTAAGATATTGACGCTTTGAATCCTCCAATTAAAATGGTATTGGCGAAAGATCAATTAATATATCTTAAACTGAAACTGAAATTTTAGCTTTAGATTTATTTATTGATATGTCGTCTAATAGGGTTTCAGATAAAAAATTTAAATATAAATAAAATTAAGTTTAACTGATTACACAGGCCCACAAAAAAAGTGGTTTGTGCTGGGTGTGGGTATAGGATTTTCTGAAGTATTTTTTTCCGCTGAACACAAATCTGAAGTAAAAATTGGAGGTTAAACAGCAAATAATCAAGAAAAGGCATAATTTTAGATATAAACGATTTTTTTAAATGTAAAGCGTCAATATCTTAAAAACTATTAACGATACACAAAACTTTATAGGACATAAACTATGTATTTTTACAAGACCTTTAATTTGAGTAATATTTTTTTATCTCAATGCAATATTTTTTAAGTTATAATTAAATAACCGAATTTTTAGGATTTTTTTAAGATATGATTCTGGAAAAAATTGAAAATTATTTTTTTTATTTTTGAATGTTTATTGTAAATTTTAGTTTTTTTTAATTTAAATAAATAAACTAACTCCTTTTTTTCAAAAATATTTGATTAAAGCCAGCTTTCCATATTTCTGGGTTTAAAATTCTTAACTTATGCAGGGGGCGCTTCGGCTCCAATTGTTTATTAACAAAAAAATACCTTTTTTTCAGGGCTCAAAACGAAGGACTTAATATTATTATTTTTATTTTGTTGAGCAAAAGACAGTTTTTAATACCCAAAATATTTATAAACAAAAAAGATATAGCCTACTAGATAAGGGCTCTAAAATCAGTAAAACTCAATTATCTTAGCAACAAATTATCCGATCATGCTTTAGAACCTCTCATTTAATTAAAAATTAAAAAACCAATGTTTTGCAATGACAGAAATGAATAAAAAAATATTTTTGCAATAATTATCAACATTTCAAAAAATGGCTATTTTTTACGGTTTTTTTGCATTTGTTCATAAACAAATGAACAAAATCAATTTTAGCTGGGCTCAAATTATAGGTTTTTTTAATACCTTTAAACGTATTCCTCTAAAATTAACAATGGCGCTTGCAGAAGCAAAAAACACATTTTTAACACTTTTAACCCTCCACCTCCCACCCCTGCACACTTTTTTCGAGTCTAAAACTATATAGTCATTTTCAGGTAATCACCCTCTACAACTTCTAACACCTTTCAACCTGTTACAAATTAAAGTCATGAAAATTGCCTACAGACTGGGCTATTAAAGGAATACAAAACAATGGTTTATACAAAAGTTTTAGGATTTTTATAAAGAATTTAGACATATCATTTAGAAAAACATCCTATGATCGGAAAATGGAAAAATCGGAAATCATATATTTTTTAAATGAAACACCCTGTATTTTTATTTGTATTTTATTTAAAATCTATAAACTTCGCGGTTTTCCTTTTTAAAAATATATAACATGTCTATTTTGGATAAGCAGTTTTGTAAAAATTGGACTTTAAATTATAATTTTATATGCAATGGAGCACTCCTTCTTAGGTCTAGTAAAATGTGAAAGCCAAACAGAACTTCTGTGTTGGATTCCTCTTGGCCAAGGATGACGACAGATAACAAAAGAAATAAATTGATATAATATAAAAACACAATTACATACACGTTATTATAGTAGTAGTAGGCAAGATTTTTTTCTTTGAGTACACAACACGTCAATTCATTTGTTTTGTTATATGTCGTCATCCTTGGCCAGGCTGAATCCAACATAAAAGTTTTGTTTGGCTTTCACGGCTTACTAGACTTGTTACAAAACTGCTTAGCCAAACATAGACATATTATATATTTTTAAAAAGGGAAAAACGCGAAGATTTTATGTTTTTAATAAAATTCAAGGTGTTCCATTTAAAAAAAAAACTATTTCTGATTTTTCTGTTTTTCGATCGTCGGTTGTTTTTCCAAACAACCAACCAACATCTAAAATTTTCATAAAAATGTTTGAACTTTTGTATAAACCACTTTTTGGTAGTCCTTAAAAAATACCTTTAATTGCATGCCAAATTATGAGGAAAAACCCTGTACATTTTATTGTAAAAAATTAAACAAATATTTTGTTTTCTATCACTGTATTTTAATAAAAAATTGCAACTGCAGTTTCAAAGTTTTAGTACATTTTTGATTTACGAATAACTTAAACCAGGGCTGTCCAAGTGCAAATGTTCCAAGGGCCGCTTTAAAAAAAAAAGGAGTTTGGAGGGCCACAATACAAAATACAACTTTATCGGTGAATTTTCATAGGTATGCTATACAAAGAAAAAACGCGTTTGTATGATTATTTTAATTTATTCAAAAAACATCAAATTACAAAAAAAATTGTTGGAAATTTAAGAATTGTTTGTTTTCACTAATTAGTGCATCAATATTTACTTCAATATTTGTTGTTGATAAATGATAAACGAACCAACTGAGTAAGTGACTTATCAGAGAGGGAACATCTATATTTTGACTTTATAAATTTCACGTTAGAAAAGCTGCTTTTGCAAAGATACGTGCTTCCAAGCATTGAGCCTAGTGTAAGCCCTAAATTTCGCAATTTGGGGTATTGCTCTTCTGGCAGCAACTTAAAAAAGTCCAATCCAGTTTCAATTCTTCCTTGGTAAAAAGGATCTGATTGCAAATTACACAATTCCAGTTAATGGTCTGCTTTGCTTACATTCTCAACTGAAATTATAAGGGGCTGAATAAAAACTATCATATAAAGGCCCGCTCCGCGGGCCGCAGGAATTAAGGACGCGGGCCACATGTTGGACAGCCCTGACTTAAACCACGGGGTACATGTATTTATATTGTGAATATGTTACCGTGAAAGTCCAAAATTGGTGAATGTCGACATTCACGGGTAAATATTAAAAATTAAAAAAAAACTGAACGACAACTAGCCAAAACTAACCACAACCAACCAAAATTATTAGTTTTAACCAGAACGCACCAAAGTTGTTAGTTTTGGTTAGTTTTCGTTCAGTTTTTTATATTTGACGTTAACCGGTAAATGACATTCAACCATTTTCGGACTTTCACAGTAACATATACAAATAATCCGCACCTGTTTATTTTTCTTGTGTTTGTTATTTAAATTGACTTTAAGATGAGAAGTATTTTTCTTGCTAATCAATGACCTGACACAAGTTGTTCTTTTTTAAATATTTAATTGTCTCCCTTCTCCCTTTTTGTCCCGACACATAATTATTTTTTATATTACCAACCTAAAAAAACTACGAATTCTTTATTAAATAAGAGATTGAGCATCTGGCCAATTTTATTAAAAAGTACACTATAGTACAGGCCTTTTAAAAATACCTTCTAAGCCATTTTATAATTAAAAAAAAATCGTTGCTGATTAATATATTTTATTACAATGTTTAATTAATGTCGTAGGAGGTTTAAAATGTATTCTAATTATCATAAGTATGCATGCATTTGTATCGAACTGTATTAGGACACCCACGGAATCTTACTGGTATTTTACGAAATACCACACAATCTCACTGGAATCCCGCATCCTTGTAAACCGTAAGGTCTACACTGACCCCAAATAACCTGTGCGGTATTTGGAATTAATAAAACAGAACAAATTATGTTTAAAAAAAAATTGTAATTAAGATTTAAAAACATTTTAAACTGCGACTTAAATTAACTAAACCTTAACTGTTTTTGCATGTTTTATAAAAGTTATATTTTTTCTCTTCTTTTAAAACCAAAATGTTAGCTAGGTTAAGAGCCGTTTTTTTTTATTTAAAAAAATATTTATTAAGCTTTTTTGTGTTTTTTAATAAATGTTGTTATTTCTAATAAAATGATTTTCAGTATCAACATTGAACGAACCTTATGTGCAATAGCTATATGTGTGTTCTTTTTTAACTTGCACAGTTAAAGAGAGGAATAGTAACAACTACTTGTATTATGTTATTTAATGAAATAAATATTAATAGTAAATGTTTTTAGTTTAATTAGTACACATATAGAATTTTGACGAACATTTCCGATACTAGAAAAAGCAATTATCGACTTCTCAGGTAAAACTCTACAATAAACAATTTTTTTTTAACAAATAGGAAAAATATTGTTAATTTATTATTATAAAAAATTAATTTTAAAATTCCTTCCTGTCTGATCTCTGTAAAAGCTATTGCGTTCATTACAACTCAATCTTTAAACTTTAGATTTATTTGGTAGTAATGTGTTTTCTTTCGCAATAAAATAAATAACAAACACATTCTTGTGATAATCTAAAAGCACTTTTTATTGTGATTTAAAAAAATATGTGATAAAGTGCTAGGGTATGCAGAGGCCTAATAATATTTTTTTGTTTAACCAAGGTTTTTTTATTTAGAAGTATTTATTGCCTTGCCAATATGCAACCTTTTCCATTAAGTTTTATTTATTAAATAATTTTTTAAACATTTACACTGTTTAAATAAAATTGTAATAAATATTTTTATTTTTAACCGTATATGTAATGTTGACTTTACAGACTTCTTAAAAGTGTTACATTTATGTAGTTTTACATTTAATCGGGACGACAATGCATATGCTTAGGCAGAAAAATGCGTTTTCGTTCCCATTTCCCTGCTCGTCTTATAACACTGACAAGGAAAAAAGTGAAAGCTGATTTTTTCTAAGGCCAGTTTTACACTATCAAAGTTTTTTGACAAAATATGTATGATTGCGTACAATCAAAGACAATTGTAGTTATCACTATAACTACAATTGTCTTTGGTACAATAAAGTCTCTGACTTTTTGCCTTAGAAATTAAGGGGTGAAAATAAAGTTGTATACAAACCTCGACGGAAAACTTCATTGCTGTCTCGAGGTTTAGTTCATCTCGACGCGACGCGTCTCGATAAACCATATAACCTCTTAACCAGCAATGAAACATTTTCCGTCTCGGATGGTAATATATTATTATAGTTTTGGTTTAAATGCCTTAAAAACCTTTTAAGCATGCTTTATGGAATACTTAATATTCGATTTGGGATTTGACGAATTAATTCTAAATAGATAGGGTTGTTTATCCCAGGTCTATGAATTGAGAACCCTTGTCACATATTTTATGCTTGGTTTAATCTCATGCCATCTATATTATTTGGGTTTAATTAAGAGTTGCCATTCACAAATTGGAGCCTTTAAAAACATAAGGGTTTTTACCATAAATGATGTATTTTAATTTAGAAATATTTATATATTTTTTTTTGTAATTTTAAGTATATACTGTTATTATATAATTATAAAATCGTATTTTTTTTTAATTAGCAGAGTAATTGTTAGCATTGTTAATAGCTTAAATTGGAAATTAGATTTTTAGTTGAATATATCAAATTATTTTTTTCCACATTCACTTTTTTCCTTTAAAAGTTTTTGTTTCAATATACAATACGTTTATTTCAAAACGAACTACCCCACATATATTTCTAAGAAAACAAAAGAACACGTCGGTTTAGATATATAAGGGAAAGTTTAATTTTATATTTAATAAAGTTTTATCCATCACTTTCTCACCTCCACCTAACCTCACTTAAATATGTCAAATGACAACCTCCATAGTGCCGTACCAAAAAACTTAAAATCTGTGCGTAGAAGAGAGTTAGAAGAAAAAATGTATGTTATAAATAAAAAGTTTCTTGAGTGCGAATAATTTATTTTATTAAATAGCCAAAATGTGCGTCGTTATTGGCGAGACAATATTAAAGCCTAATACTTCCACATTTCAGTGAAATTCTATCTTTCTTTGATATTTGCAGGTGAAGCTCTATAGCTTTTAGTTTTTAAATAACTCCAGCGAAACAAGTCTAAAGGAGTTAATTCTGTAGACCGTGCGGACCATTCCATTGTATCACGCCTGTCAATCTATTTGCCTGAAAACTGTTTACTATTGAACTGCTGTAGCATATTAAAGGGAGCTTTATTTTGCTGGAAATGCAAATTATCTTTACAGAATTCCACAGTACCAGTTTTATCCATTAAATTTTTGATTGGACGGTAAAAAGGTATATCACATTTACTAAAAGGTTTGGATACAGTTGGAAGGTTAAATATTCTTTCAGAAAAAAGGGCCCGATAATTGGTTTTTATAAAACGTAGATCTTTCCTGAAAATTGAATATGACCTTCTAAAATAGGTGCGAATTTTCGTCATTTCGCTAAAATATTGTTTCACAGAATTGTATTCGTTTATCGTATTTTCTTAATAAGTATTTAAAACCTATATTATGAGGAACTTTAACCTAAATGTAGGTGTATAATTTTAATTTAAAAAAATGTATTTAGGGTATTTTCTAATTTAAAAAAAAACCTATTTATACAAAATATGATGCAATTTAGTTTAGAACATGTACTGACTTTAAATATAACTAATAAAAAATTTATAACAGTTTTGCTTTAAAAGACAAACTTTTTGCCTTTGGCAACTTTTAAGCTAAATAAGCTCTTTTTTAAAAATATCAAATTTAAAGGCATATAATACCTTAACAGCGATGAACAGTATTGGATATGTTTCATAAATTTGTGTCGGATTAATTTAGCAATAACTTTTTTTTTATTTTATTATAGTTTCTTATTTTTGCGAGGTTAGTATAGCAGAACTAAGATATTTTAAATATATTAAGATATTTTTTTATATATATTTTTTAAAAACTTACGGTTTTAAATATTCCCCTTGCTATTCAAAAAAATTGCAGATTATTATAGTACCCTAATTAGAACAAATATTTTATAAATATACACTTCAGGTATGACTAATTGCATTGGCGCAGCTTGGACTAGTTCGGATATATTAATTATCAGCCGAAGCAGACGCTTGTCCTGGATAATAGCGTAAAGTTATTATAAAAAATGAAATCTTTAGATAGAGAGATCATAGCCAATCTGCACATTGCACATACAGGTGTTTTAACATCTAGGTGCAAATTTTTGAGAATTTTTAGATTTAAGTTAAATAAGTTATAGATTGTTAAACTGTGTTAATTTAAATATTTATTTTTGATAAATAAATTTGCATTTAAATTTGAATTTAAATCTATCTATGGAGTGAGTAATGTAAATTGCACCATGGGTGACGCTTAAGCCAGATTATTGTTAAAATCAACCCCAGTAGAAAAAATGAAAATAAGTATCTTAAAAGTCTTTATTAGTTCATGATGAAATTATTATTCATTGGTAAAGCTACTCTTTAATATGTCATTTGGTATATCACCTTTAAATGCTACTATTTGTTTGTCAAATTGCGCAATTGTCTTAAGCCCAGTGGTGTATTATTTTCTCGCTTTCAAAGCAGCGAAATTTCTGCGGCACAGACTGGTCCCGGATTTCCGTTTCCTGAATTTTCAAGCTGTTGTTTGTTTAAAATTAAGAATAAACTGTAATTTTTTTAGGGTATTTTTAAACAAAAGGTATTCATTATCTAAATAAAAAGAAGACTTGCAAAGTACTCTTGATGCATAATAATACTTAGGCATATTTTAACATAAAGATTTTTGCGAATATACCAACTATACAATTTTAATTTAACGTGTTTTATTAAAAAAACTTAATCATTAGTTAAAGCTCCTAAAGTTGTTATTAGCATTTTTTTTGCTAAGGTTTCTAAATGATAATTTAAAAGTTTTTTTATTTTCAGTAAAATATTTTTAGATAAATTTTATCTTGAAACTGGTGGTAGACTTGTCACCAAAACGCGGATAAGTGTTTTTTAATCTTTGAGGCTTTTTGGGAGGTTTTTCCTTGTTTTGTTTCAGGCAATAAAATAGGAAATTTTAGAGTCCTGATCGATTTAAAATATTTAGTTTATCTTTTTAAATAGGTAATATTTAACTTTTATTATATTAGGTGAATCCTATCACAATAGATTGTTTGCTAACAATTTAAAATGTAACAAAACACCAAACCGTTACCAACCATAGTTTAGAAAACTAGTTTTACAACATCGGTATTCGGATTTGGCTTTATAACTTGTTTCTCATCTATTAGCAAGTTAAGCTTTAGCACAATTGACTTACGTGAAGAATTTGGAAATGTAGAGATCGAACGCTGTTAGAATGACACCGATACGTCACGGTTTTATACGGGTTTGCCATAAGAGACCGTGACGTATCGGTGTCATTCTAACAGCGTTCGGAGTCTAAGTCTCTTTTTAAACAATTAGACATATTTGCAGTTTAATTAAAAATATGCAGGTATAAATAATATGACACTTAATTATCTTTAAAATAGAAATGTGTATATTTGTTTGGTCTTCTACTAACAAAAAAAATAAGGTTAAAACTTTAAAAGGTACCTGGGAAAAAATATTTTAAAAAATTTTAAAGTAATATTTAAAACCTCTCACATGGTATAAATTTCAACAAAGCTAAATAAAAATTCACGGTATATTTATATTTTTAAATTAATAAATAATTTGTAAGATATCTAAAAGCAAATAAATTAAGAAATTTAAACCATACCCAAACAGATAAAATAAGCATTTAAAAATGTAACCCAACAAAAAAAAAATAAAACGCATTGTAAACAATACATATTACCTAAAATATTTGTTTTTGCTTAAATTTTGTTAACAATATGTTAAACCACTTAAATGCTGTAATTTATTTATTAAGTCAAACCTAACTATCCTTGTACATTTTCCTACTACATAACAGCATAATAAAAAAACTGCATTTGGGTAGTTTGGGATGTAGTTAAATACCGCAACTTATACAAAGACATTGTAGAAAAAACATTAAAAAATTTTAAAAAATGCTTTATTTTCTTTTTGTCATAAAAACGTACAAAATATTTTTAAATGTATTTAGTCAAACACCTAGATCTTTTTGTTACAAAATATATGTCCATTTAAAAGTTGCTTTTTGTGGATATAACCTTTGTAGCAATAAACAATTACCAACAGGAAAATACACAGACATTGTTTTCCAAAAACGAGATATAATATGCTTATTTGAAAAGCATGCATTTACTTTTCATTATTTTAAGTAATAAATTTTAATAAACCTTACCCGGTATGATAATTATTTTTGTGCGGGAAAATGCCCTTTATTTATTTTCATTTATTTTAATTATAATATGATTTTACTGCGTGGGGAAATTATAAAAGACAAAGGGTTTTATTTACACTTTAAAATAGATATAACTAAAAAAAATATATTATTAAAACAAATGTGTTATTTTCAAATAATAAGCAAATTGTTGGTAGGATTATGTTTTTTCTTTTTTTAAAAACTGCTTATAAAACCTTGTATAAAGACTTGGTACTAAGTATTTTGAAAATTAGTGTTTACAAAGTTTCTATGTTTCTCATTTTAGTCAGAATACCAAAGCATGCAGTAGTTGCATTTTCCACCAAGGATGATAAAAACACTGCTCTTCTAGCTGGTTTACTTTTTAGTTACGTCCAAATAGTGTCATTTAGGCCAGACCTATAGTTCGATGGTACTTTAAGAAAAAGCCTAAATGATTAGTACTCACTTAAAAAACTATATTTATTTCTCCAAGTCATACTTATAACGGCTGTAATTGTGTTATTATTAATAACCCAATAACTAACAATAAAAGTAAGGATTTTGTATGCATGCTATATTTATACCTGTGTGCCTGTTATAAAGGTAATAGAAGAAAGTTAAAAGTAAATAGTATAATTTTTTAGTTGAAAAATAATTTTTTGGTAGAAACAAAATAAAAAACTTTTTTGTCTGAAAAAAATATTAAAAAAAAACTTTTAAATGTTAATTTAAAAGAAACAAAGAAAAAAACTGTCCCTTTTAATAAAAAGGGGGCAATTTATAGGAATATGTGATTCCATTATTAAAAAATTAAATATAAAAATATAATATTGTTTAAAAATAAACAAAAATATAGGTCTTAGCTTAAAATAAAACAATAAAGTCATTTTAATTAAATATAAAATCCAAGTACTCGTAAGTTTTTTCATATAATAAAGTTATTGCATTTAGGTCAAATAAACTACGATTATTTTAAAACAAATAAAAATGCTTTAAATACAAATCCTAATTTTGAAATTTTCTTAACTTGTAAAATTTGACATTACATTGTTGTAACAGCTATATGTCCATAACGATGTTTTAAATAAAAGTTTGCTGCCTTAAGACGAGCCTATGATCCTAGAGCCGAAATGCGTCGCCAATTTCTTTTTTTTAAGAAGAAATATATAATTTGTTTTTTTATACACAAACGTAAAGTTTTATTAAAGTTTATACGGTTTAATCTAAGATTTTTAGTGTATTTTTGTAGGAAAATAATATTATTTTAGTGGGAAAGGCAATTTAAATAACTTAAAAACAAGTAAGGCTTTCATTTTCGGAACAAAAATTGAATAATAAAATAAAATAAATTATATAATATTTGCTACAAAATCTAAATATTTTTACAAACACAAATTTAATATTTAATATCTTTTTTAGGTATTTTTATCTTTTTACAGAAACATTTTTACCTGCACAGGTTTTATTAGTTTTGAGATTATTATTTTACTTAATATTTTTGTTTATATTAAAATTTAGGAAAATTCTTTATGCACTTTTTTATAATAGTACCTACTGGAAGGGTTTATAATTTGGGATTTCTATCCCAACGGTTTTTTTTATAAAGTTCTTATATCATAAATCTAAATTTGTTTAAAATACGCAAAATTCAATGCATCACATCCCTCTATTAAACACATTTATTTAAAAACACAAAAATCTATAAATTACATTTATTAAAGTTTGTTACAATAGTACTCTGGTATAAAATAAGAAATAATTAAGTTAGAATTTTCGTAAGGAAAATTGGAGAAATTAAATGCATAATAAAAACCCCAACAAAAAGTATTTTTTTATATTAGAAATTCTTATTATTAACAGCTAAACACATAATAGACAAGGTCAAACCAATTTAAAATACAGTTTTATTTAAAAACATATTTTATGATCAAAGCCTATTTAAGAATTTACATAGGAAATAACAACTTCTACAAGTATGACGCGCACATTTTTAGTACCCCACATTCTTTTTTATTTTATCAAAGGTTTTTTCTTACACTAAACAAATATTTGGTTAAGTAAAAGAGCACGTTATTTCTTAAATTTGTTTTTGTTTTTATATTACCCTGTCCACTTCTTTATTACGTGACCATACGTAAATTTTCCAATTTGAAAATCACGAACTATTTAAGAGGCGGCAGAATTTTTAGCAGAATTCAAAAAATATTTTTGATAAACTCTAAGTGGGTAGGTTTACCTTACTTTAATTATGTAAAAAAAACAATACAAAAATGTAAAAAAAAGCATGTTAAATGAATAGCATGAATTAGGCTAGATAATTTTTCGCAAATTAAAAATATGTATTTAAATTTAAGTTAAAAAAAAATTCTTTAAGGTCATATCTACTAATCTATCCTATTTTTAGTTAATTTTAAAAAATTTTTTCGCAGTGTCTTATAAAAAAGTTTAATTAAGTTAAAGGATTTTTCCTCATCATTTAAAATCGAACTTTACAGGGTGGTTAAAAAGTTTGAAGCAAAGGGTTTCTTTTATGTTATGGAAATAATTATAAAAGTTTTTTTTTAGTTTTGCATGTTGGATAACCTATGTCCTATAAACAAAACTGTTTAGATTTTAATTTTGGTTAATTATGGCTTTTTTACCAAATTTAAAAAATATATATGTGCGTTTAAGAAAATAGAATTTTTGAGACATATTTAAATTTTTTATTAGAATTTCTTTTTCTGTACAATAAATATTTTTTTACCATCAATTACATGATTTTAGATAAATAAAAAAGAGTTATCGGGAAATTGGTTGTGCCTTGTGTATTTGGAGAAATTTGAAAGTACAATTAGATTTTTTTGCCTGCATCATGTTGTCTGCATAACATGTAGTGCGCAGACTGTATGTTTAATTCCGATAACAAACTACTTTAGCTTTTAAAGGCAGGTTTACTCAATTGGGTTCCTTTAAGAAAAAAAGTGTTCCTTGATTTTAAGTTTGAAAAAACTACGAGGAATATTTTATTTTTAATGCCTGTAGCGTATCAGTTTGAAAAAGCAGTACTATACATGTAGTACTTAGTGTTTAAAATAAAATACTTGGGGATATTTCATAAATTCATTGCTTTTAAATACACTGTGTATGTATTTACGAACACGATGATTACGAAAATTATTGCTTAATAAAAATTTTATAAACATAATTTTAATTTAATTTTACTGTTTTATAGATATAAGATTATTTTGACTTTTTTTATCTTGGAACAGATTAAAAAGGCCTAGAGTATAATTATGAACTTACCGTGTTTTTAATTACCAAGGAATGTATCTCCCTCTCTAAGACTGTCTTTTAAATTTTATGTATATTTTTACATTAATGCCAAAATTCCTATACTATATCAAGGACAATATTTAAGCAGTTTTACAGTCACATCATACACACTTGAGTTCAGTGTGGATATTATAAATAAATCTACTTTGCAAAATAGCGCAGCAATCTCTTATTTACCGTTATATCATAGTAGTCTATTTTGTCTTGACTTTTACCTTAAAAATAACACATTTTCTTTGTTAAACCAAATTTAAAATTTAGCAAATGATGTTTTTTCTTTTAAAGCTACAGTTATTTTTTGTCATTGTAACGTCAATTGATGAAAAAATATCATATTGCGACAGTCGTATTATTGACGTTTATTACCCTTTAAGATAATATGAGGCGCAAAATAAGTCGCTTATGACACTAAAAGCCCCATAAATTTTATATCGCTTCAAATGGGATTCTCTGAGAGAAATATTTATAAATCTTTTGATGTGCTTCGATTTTCTTTTTATACATTTTCACGCTTCTAAGCAAATCAAGCACTGACAGTTTAGTTATGCTCGTGATGTTTGCATAAATTTTTTATAGTTTTTCCAGGTACTTTTGTGTTTTGTCAACTGCTTTTTACCAATGTTTAAAGAAGTAACCTACTTTAAAAATACGCAATAAAAGTAATGCTTTATAAATTAAATTTTATGGGAAGCATATATTCTATTAGTAAGGCGATTTTGTTGTACGGAGTTCTAATTTTCTTGGAGAAAAAGCGAATGGATATAAAAAATACGATTTAAAAAAAAATTGTAAACAGTAAACTGTCCAAACACGATTTAAAATTTATTTTTTAAATGCAAAATTTAATGCATTTTTAAATTTCATAAAATATTCCACAAATATTTTTTTGTGCATCTTTACAAATAAATCTGTTTTGTACTTTAAACAACTGCAAAGCCTAAAAAGTCAAAGTTTAAACCCAATTATTTTCATATTTACATTTATATATCCCTTTTTCTATTAAAAATGAAGGAAAGAAATTCTAAAATATTGTTTACTCTTGAAATTTTCAGTAAAGTAAAGAATAATAAATACTCGTATCATATTTATGATCTAGATATTGTTGTTTTTTAGCAGTAAATTTTTTAAAAAATTTATGATATGGGTATTTCAAAGCGCAATATGCAATGCTTTAAAAAAACAAGCATAAGATCGATAAAAAAGGTAACATACTATATTACTTAACTATTTGACAATTAAAATTAATATAGTAATAAAAAATAAAATAAATTTATTTAAACAAAGTTAGACTCTTATTAAATAACGAAGTCTATTTCATTTGCAATCTATGACAAATATACCAAAACAAAAATCACTAAATCTTGGCTGGATCCACTCTAAAATAACAAAAATAGACCTAGGCATTAAATGTATTAAAAACAGCAAAATATATAGTTTAGTTTTTTACATAAATTAAGTATATATAAGTTTCCAAAAGCAAAATATACTTTAGAAATAAAATTAAGACATTCTGCGGTAGTATAAGTTTAAATTTTTTTTTCTAAAATTCGATGGTCCAGTAGTGTGTTTGTCCTTATCTTTAAATTTCTATTGCAAGAACCCCGCAAAATTATTATGAAAACTGGCTCTCAGTCGAATTGCCTGAAATTTTAGTATGTTGAAGTACTTGAACCACCGATCAAAAGTTACCATGGGCACTACTTCCAGAAATCAAAAGTTTTGGTAGTATACACTTAGGAAGGCTCGATGTCTAAATACCTATATCAGGTCTACCAGACCACCGTCTACTTTTTTAAGACGTATAGTATCGTTTTTTTTTAAGCTGAGGTTATTCTATCAGGCAAATTAAGTATGTTTTATTGAATTGCGATAATACGCACTGCCGGGTCCTTCCGGAAGTGGGTGGCCCATAAAAAATGAAAGGCAAAGGGACTCCCAGTAACAAAGACAGCCCCACAAAATTAAAAAAGTTGAAGATCCGCAAGATTTAACTATGGTATTTTTATGTTTTTTGGTGTTGCCTAATCTGAATCGGGGTCAGTTTGACCCCATCAGGTCAGGTTCAAAGGCATTTCAAGGTCCAATCTGCAAAATTAATCGCAATCAATTTAAAGGTACTCATGTTTTTGACGTCGCTAAATACGAATCCACGATCAGTTTAACCCCATCAGCTTATGATAAAGAGATATTTCAAGGTCAAATCTGCAAAATTACCCAGCCTCATACGAAAAAATTGAAGCTCTGAAAAACTTGACCATCATATCTTTATGTTTTTGGGGTCACTAAATCTGAATGCAGGGTTATTTTGACCCTGCCAGGGCAGGAATTTGGCCAAGAGCCAATTGTGAGGTGCTTTAGTAAACTTGGCTCTTTTTAAAAAAAATTCTTTATTAAAATACTCCCTAAGTAAACACAAAAGTAAAAAGGGTTTATATCAATATCTAAAATAAATATTTTTTAACATTACCTTTACAATAATTTAATTAACTGAAGTGCCAATATTTGCTTTTAATATTTTCTCAATCAATCGAAATACTTTTTCTGTATTTAAGCTTTTCATAAAATGGCTTTTATTCTGTAATCGTTTATGCTCAGATGGTTTTAAATACAACCGATAAAATTAATTTTAAATTAATTTTGCGACGACGCTTTAGCTTTTAAAACTTTTGCCATGCCTAATATTTTAATTTTCGAAGAATGGCCTCGACAAAATTTAATTCCGGAGTTTACTGTCAAAAAGTTATCGGATTTTGTTTAAGTAGTATTATTAACTGACGTTAATTATTTTTTTAAATTTTAAGGTACTTGATTTTTTAAAACTGAAACTTTAAAATGCATTGTAGATACCATTTAAAAATTTAAAGCCTGATATGCCGAACTACGTTAAGAAGTTACTCGACTCTGGGGTATTAGCTTTGGTGATCAGTAAAGTGTAACTCCGGGAGCATAGTGGTCAGTGTCTCTGCAGGTTACGCGAGAGACTCGGGTTTGATTAGTGGCTGAAGAAAATTATTTTTCACAGATAGTAGTTACTTACATAATCTCCGTGATGGCAGTGTCAGTTTGTCCAAGAGGTGCATCGTGTCAGTACTTGGACAACCTCTACGAAAGTGCGTGGACTGTCCTAAAGTTGTTGGGTAAAATATATAGAAGTTGAAGTTCTTGTGAAATTCATATATTAATAATATATCAATAAATATTTTCTGCTAATTGGTAACCACTTCATACAATATTTTTCCAAGCCAACTTTTTTCAAAAACAAGAAACAGTGTAAATACAAGAATAAACATGAATAAAATATTACCCTTTTGAAGGCTCACATATTTTGCTCTTAATGGATAGCCACTGTGACGTGATTTTCGGAAAATTTTTTTACGGGGATATTTAGAAAATTTGTGGATTGGTTTTTTTTTATTAATTAAGTGCACATTAAATAGAGTTTTTACAGATTCTTATTAAGAAATATTAAATAGTTACATTGTTATAAACGATACCGTAATGTAAAAAAACAATCCCTCTCCACAACGACATTAATTTCTCGAAAACGGGTTATCTAAAAAAATCAGAGTTTATTATATCCTTCGGATGCCGGAGGGGGGTAAAAATGTACCCCAAATTAGTATTTCTGCCTAATTATGTAATTTTGTTTACATCTGCTTGGCATTGCCAGTAATCTTCAGTTGGATCTTTCTTTATTAGAAAATACACTAGACAATATTTTTTCCTTTATTTTTTTCAAAAAATTGATAATACTTACGTGGGGTACAAATTGTACCCCTTCGGAATCCGCGTTATTAAAAT
Organism: Listronotus oregonensis; assembly: GCA_019359885.1. NCBI lineage: Eukaryota > Metazoa > Arthropoda > Insecta > Coleoptera > Curculionidae > Listronotus > Listronotus oregonensis. The sequence goes on along the minus strand of JAHBCN010004826.1, from coordinate 20,631 downwards.
TTATTAATTAAAATTCGTGCTGTTCGAGTTGTGCGCACAGGTTTTGAGCCTAAAAAGTATGCGCGGATATACCAGAGGCACTTAGGCGGTACAGCCACGTGTTTTAGTTAGTATTATTTGATATATGCGCCAAGATTGTTGCTTTTAGTTTGATAAGATAGTTTTTTATTATGTCGCAAAAAGAAAATGAGATTTATCCATAGAAGAAGATCGTGCTACTGCTTTACAGTGGTTGGATGACAGTGATGAAGACGAGAACTTAGTGGAAACAGATTCCGAGTGTTCTGAGTTAGAAGACAACGAAGAAATTCAAGATGAGGAACCTGAGGTTTTGGAGGTATGTTATTCTGATATGTTTTGAATATATTTTTTTAAAATATACATTTTATATTTTCATAGATTGATAATGAGGATTATATTGAAAATAATGATGGTGATCCTGCATTTGTGTCAAAGAATGGATCGATCTGGAGCAGACCTACACGAACTCCGTCCCAAAATATAATAAAAAGCAAGCCTGGACCTACATCTACAGCAAAAAACATTTCCACCCTGTTCAGCGACTTTAAGTTGTTTATTGATGATGAAATGGTACAAATTATTGTTGACTGTACTAACCAAAAAGCTCAGAAATATTATGATGAATGGAACACTAAAAATTCAAACAAACAACGTCAGTGGCAGCCCGTGGACTCTATTAAAATGTATGCGGCATTTGGTATTTTGATTATAGCTGGGGCTCTGAAGGCAAAAAAAGAACCTGTTCATTTTCTTTGGACAAAAAAATCACTGTTTAGTAGACCGGTATTCCCTGCTTCAATGGCACGTGACAGATTCGTCGATATATTACGTTTTATACGATTTGACGATCTTACAACCAGAACCGATCGTAGAAAATTGGATAAATTGGCTGCTTTTAGAAATATGTTTAAGAAGTTCGTAAAGAATTGTAATAAATATTATTCCCCAAACTCACATCTTAAGTGGTCGAACAACTTGTAGCTTTTAGAGGAAGGTGTCCTTTTCGCGTATACATGAAATCAAAGCCAGCCAGATATGGTATTAAAATTTGGGCTCTTGTGGACAATGACTCGACTTATGCCTTAAACCTTCAAGTATATACTGGAAAGAAAGGAAATAAACCTGAGATAGACCAAGGAAAAAGAGTGGTGCTAGATTTAGTTGAAGTACTTGAAAGTAGGCTATGAAATAACAACCGACAACTTTTTTACAAGTATTCCCCTAGCCGATGAACTTTTGAACAAAAAGCTAACCTTATGTGGAACCATGAGAAAAAATAAAAGGATATCCCTCCAGCTCTTCTACCACATCCTTCAAGAAGCGAGAAATCTTCCGTTTTTGCGTTTCAGGATAAATACACTTTAGCGTTATATGTTCCTGCTAAACACAATGCCGTCATCCTTCTTAGCACTGAACATCATGATGATAAAATTACTGGAGAAGAGACAGATTTTAAGCCAGAAATGATCATCCATTACAATAAGACAAAAGGGTCAGTTGATACAATGGACAAGATGGTAAATGAATATTCTGTAAAGAGGTCGACCAAACGCTGGCCATTTGTTTTGTTTCAAAATACCGTTGATATTGCATGCCTAAATTCATTTGTGTTGTGGACAAAAAGTAACCCCCAGCTAAGTAAAAATGCTACACATAAACGAAGAGAATTTTTACTAAAGATGGGACAAGAACTTATAAAACCCCATGTTCAAAGGAGACTGCAGTGTAAAGTAACATTTCAGAAACGCATACTAAAAATCCATAGGAAGTTGTGTACTTTGCCCCAGAAAATCTGACAAAAAGAGCAGAAGTACATGTAAAAAATGTAAAAACTTTGTGTGTCATAGTCATCAGATAACTACAAAAATCACAATTTGTTCAAAATGTAATTTATTAGACCCTGAACATTCCAACTAAAAATTCACATTTGCTTTTTTTATAAAACAATATTTAAATTTCATTTGTATGTTAATTACTACATATGGTAATTAAATCCATCAAATAATATACATTTGCTTTTATTATGTACCTACAAATAATATAAACGTATTCAAAATAGTTTATGTATTAAAAAACTGGTAAAATAATTTGGGGTACAAAATGTACCCCGGTATCTTTGCAGATATCGGACCCTCCGGCATCCAAAGGATATTATGTATAAATGTAGTTATTGTTGCACGTAGTCGATTTTAAAAATTTCAATTTTTACTATTTTTTAAGATTGCTTAAATTCAACAAAAATAGGCAAGAAAATGTTAAAAAATATTCATATAATCGCCATTTTGTGAAAAAGCATAATTAAAAAAAAACGGCTACGTGCAACGATAACTACAATTATACAGATTATAATAAACTCTAATATTTTTTTAGTTAACTATTTTTGGAGAAATTAATGTTATTGTGAGAAAAGGTTTTTTTTTACTTTACGGTATTGCTTATAACTATGTAACTATTTAATATTTTTTAATAAAAAATTGTAAAAGCTTTATTCAATGTGCATTTAATAAATGTAAAAAACAGCTGATTTCCAAATTCCATAATTATCTTCGTCAAAAAAAAATACCAAACATCACTTATTTTTCCAGCCGTCACAGTGGCTATCCCTTTTAGGCCTGGTACTTTCATTTACGGATAAAATTATTTTCCGGATAATTTTCATAATTGTGACAATTGTAACCATGGAAATTATCTGGACAATAAAGTTATATGTTAATAAAAGTACCAGGTCCTAATTTATAGATTACGAGCTATTTTGTAAACATTTTACATTAGAAGATTGTTACATCATCCAGGAAATCATATTATTCCTTGTTATAGCATATCCCAAAAACTATAGTAAATACTGTTAACGGTTACTATCGATCAAATAAAACAGTCCCCTCTAGCACAGAACAGTCTTCTGTCATGTCATAACACAGGGGACTGTTATTTTTGTACTAAAATTTTATCTGCATAAAATCATCTAATGATAAAAACTTTTTAAATTTAAAATAAGAAAAGATAAGATTTTAAAAGATAAAAGTAATAAAATACTTACTAAGTAATTGCTGTATGCAATTTATTAAACCTTTAGCACTTGAAAATAATAGAAAATCTACTTACCAAAGTACTGACATATGCAACGTTAATACGAAATAAAATAACTAAGGGCTTGCTTATGTCTGCATTCCATAAGATGGCTAAAAGTTTTTTTTTATAAAAGTACACTCAAAAAAGCGACCTGTACTCGTTGAATACTTTGGTACATACGCTGTGGAAATATAACTCGTACGAGAAAAATTTACAAAATTTAAGTCCAATCAGTTTATTCTATAAAATTTGTGTACTAACTTTTAACACTATCCAGTAATAATTTTATTGTATTAGAAAAAAAACGAAAACCATTAAACAACAAACTATCCACTTAAAATTGTCCACGCATACGGTAACCTGAGGGGTACGTCGTTCCAAATAAGACGTTTAAAATGTTTTATTTAGAAAAATGTTAACCTTTTTACAAGCTTTTATTTAACTTGTAATGTTTGTATATATGTATGTATGTTTGTTCGGGTCAAATCTTGCAACTGAATTTTAAAGCAGTTAACATTAACCAATTCTGCTGAAATTTTGCATACACATTTAGTTTGAATGTCAATGCCTGGTTAGCTAAGTAGTGTTATTCCACATTCAATATTGCGAACAAGTTATTTTTTATGTACTCCCATGTGGGTTTTAAATAAAAGGGTTTACTGAGAAGAATACGATAAATAAAAAGACGTTGCTCTAAAATCAATATGACGGACTCCCAAAGATGGTTGTTTATGGATTTTTTTTCACTTATCCTCAACCGATTGAGCTGAAATTTTGAGCACATGTTTAGTTTGGATGACAATGCATGCTAAGCTAAGTGACATCATTTTATATATAATATGGCGGACCGTCCAAGATGATGACTTGGGTAACAAATGAAGGGGATTGCTGAAAAGAATACGAAAAACAAAATGACGTCACTATTAATCTTTTTAAAGATGGTGGACTATGTTTTTTTATGCACCCCATAATATGGATATTAAATGAAAGGGTTCAAGGGGATAATATCAAAATGGCAGTAGATAAGCAATGTTCGTATCACCATCATAAGGGTTGTTTTTCCCATGTATTTCTTATGGGAGAAATTTAAGGTCCGATCTGCAATTTTATGGCCATCTTCAACCCTTACTCAAAATAGGGGTTGTTTTTGTAGAGTGATATATAGGGGTAGTTTTTGTAGAGTGGTATCATCTAACCATACTAGCCGCCATTACGGGAACCCCATCTGACGTCATCATGGTCATTGGGTCATTTTGGAAATAATTAAATACGTCACCAGCTCATCGGAGTTAAATTGGAAATAATTAAATAAAAACCTAGCAGGATTCGAACCACCGTCCTATTGCTTCAAAGTCCAGCGCGTTACCATTGCACCACGGGAGAATATTAGATATTGTTGTGAAATAGATGTATAGTAGAAGTGACGTAAATAATTAGATAATTAAATAAATAATAACCTAGCAGGATTCGAACCACCTAGCGCCTCGTCCTGATCCCAACGCCTTAAACCCTGCGGCCACCGGGGCATATTAAATAGTATTGGTTAAATTGCGTATAGTAGAAGAGACATAAATAATTAGGAATCTTAGGCTACTACTATTTTAGAGCACTGTGCATGCGTTAAAAAATGGCGGCTGTCAGCTGTCAAACGGGCCAAACCTAACATGTGGGGCCCCACGCCTAATCACCAGTCCTGGGGGCTTAAGCGTGGAGCGCAGAGCCTTATATTCAGCTCGTATAATTTAAACCATAATTTTTGAATAATAAAACACATTGTATATATTAAATTAATTTATTTAAGCCACATTGTTACATTTAACATAAAATTACAATTACAGAACTATTACCTTCTACTAACTATACTTAACCTAAAATTACAAAGATGTTTTATATACCAAATCTATGAAATAGGATATTTAATTACAAACTCAACAGATATTTAGTATGTGATTTAAGTTTATCTCCTAAAAACGTAATTTTATCATCAAATTTTAACTCTTGCTGCAGTAAATCGCTTGGTACTTTATATTCTTTTTTGTTAATAAAAGTTTTTACAGGTGAGTCAATGTTAACATATTCAATTATTCCAATCTTAATAGGAAAACATATAATAGTCAAATTTTAAACCATTTATAAAAAGATACCTTGATGAACCCTTTTCGCAAGTCAACATTATATTCATGTAACCATACAAAGTCTTTTCAGGAATATCTTTCAAATCATTTCTCTTTTAAGCTTTTTTGCTAGATGATAGGGATGTGTTAAATTACGTCCGAATTTGTCGAGAGTCATCGTGCTAATGATACTATGTTACTATGTCTAATCAGTTTATTCAATGATATCAGCTTCTCTTAACTCTTCAAGAATTCTTATAATCTCGTTTTCATGAGAGTTATTACCAGCTACCTTACTTGCCATTAACAATTTTAATCTATCCACAAGCTCATTTGGATCATCCCAGTAAACGTAGTCAATTTTATTATTGGAAAATGTTTTGTAATCAGGTAAGAAACCAGACTGACTATCGATTGGTAAGCCATAACCCTGAGGCTGTTGTGCACTTGTATTTCGTAATTGCTTGTCACGTTCTCTCTGCTTTCTTGCATTTTCCTCTTTTATACGTTCAAGTAATGGTTTAACTATTAGCATATATTTTATACCTCTATTTCCAGCAGGTTGTTCCTTTTCATCGAAATTTCTCTTGTTTGCATTTGTTAGCAAAATAATTTTTGTGAATGCTCGCTCATCTAGTGCGGTCAATTTGTTTTTTAATGGATTGGTCTTAAATAAAAGTTCATATAGTCCAGGAGTTCCAATAAATTTTTCTCCTTTAATATAAATATCCGGTCCGTTAAATTCAAGCCGAGAATCACCAAAAGTTAGATGATCGGTGGCTAAATCATGTTTTAAATATGTGCGATCGTACTCGTTTTCCGTATCAGTTATAAATCCTTTCACATATTCTCTCGGTAGCGGATCGTACTGATCTAGATATTCCCTAAAGGATTCTTCCGCAATACTATCCATTTGAACAGGAGTAGGGAGAATAGGAGGGTTTCATGCCCACCGTCCACCGGTGGAGCTTAGTGAGAGATGATATGTTTTACATCCACCGTCCACCGGTGGAGCTTATCATCTTAATATCTCTGACGTAATTAAATATTTAGGAATCTTGTGTGACGCGTTATTTAGGGCGTGGTCAATACTATCTGTCAAATGTCAAATGTCACCTGTCCAAAGTCATGTGTCACCTGTCACCTGTCATATGTCAGAAACCACGTGACTTGGAAAATGGCCGTTATGCGTAGGATACTTGTGCTAAGACCTAATATTGATTTGGGCAAACTCGGAAATTTTAGGTTATGCCGTTCGGGCGCTATCGACTAAAATCGTTATTTAACCCTGATGATGAGCCTAAGGCGCGCGGTTAAATTTTAAAATTAGTGTAACGTCATACCTATCGAATAGCGAAAACCGCATGACGCATCTTTAGCCATAAAGGCGCTACAGCTGTTTAAAAATCGTCGAAATTGATCAGTAGAGAGACTTTGCCGGTTCTGGCGCCTCCACCTTCGGAGGAGCTTTATTTCTCGAAATCTTGACGTCATTTAAAAGTTAGGAATCTTGGGCGAGGTTTATTTTAGAGTACTGCGCATGTGCTAAAAAAATGGCGGTTGTCAAATGTCAAATGTCAAATGTCATACGTCAAAACCATGTGACTTAGAAAAGTTAGGTTACGTGTATGAGATGTATCTTAGGGTCTTACGCATGCGTTAAAAAAATGGCGGCGATCAAATATCAAATGTTAAACGTCATACGTCAAAACCATGTGATTTAGAAAAGTTAGGTTACGTGTATGAGATATATTTTAAGGTCTTACGTATGCGTTGAAAAAATGGTGGCCATCAAATGTCAAATGTCACGCAGATCCCTAATGATGATGAGGATGGTTAAAATTGAAACGTTTTTTAATACATCATCTTGAACTAAGGATTATATATTGTATGTAAACATCTTTAACCATAAAGGCACAACAGCTGTTTAAAATAAGTTGAGAGACGTCAATTAGCGATTAGTACGGTGCCCTATAATAAATTATTCATTGTGATCTTGGCGCCTAAAGGAATAAAACTTAACCAAAGAATAGCTGTTAACGTCAATAATTTCAAGGTCAAACTTGTCAAACCTAACATGTATGCCGTCTCCGCATAGGCCCGGTGCTTAAGAGCAGAGCGCAGAACCTTATAATCTCATATAACTCATAATTTTTAAATATTAAATAATAAAACAGATAAAACGGAACAGGTCGTACAGACCGTTCATTGGCATCACTACGTATAACTTCTTTTATTTATCATACGATTGAAATAATTCGTTTTTAAATAAATTCTAATTTTTCTGCACCTTTTATCAAATTATAGACTTTCGGTCAAATTAGCAAAGCCTTAATTTAAAAAAATTATACAATTTAACAACTTAACTTATACAGCGTTTAACTAAGATTAAAGTACAAACTATAGATTTAAAAATCCTTTTAAGTAAATCATTGGTAGTTTAATTTAAGGAAGTGTACGTTTCAATAAATATTTAGACAAATCATTAGTATTAGAATTTTAACGGTAAACATGTAATACAGGAGTTACGGAATAGATGTTTCACTAATTGTTTGAAACAATCATTTAGTAAGTTTATTACATTATTACGACTTAGCCATCAGCGATTAAAGGTATGAGGTCAAAAGGGCTTTGTTTGGTACTACTTTGCACGGTTGGCGTATGCTGTTATTTGGAAAAACAGTGCTGTTATTTGGAAAAACAGGGCTGTTATTTGGAAAAACAGGGCTGTTATTTAAAATACAGGGCTGTTATTTAAAAAACAGTTCTGTTATTTGGAAAAATAGTGCTGTTATTTAAAAATACAGGGCTGTTATTTGGAAAAACAGGGCTGTTATTTGGAAAAACAGGGCTGTTATTTGGAAAAACAGGGCTGTTATTTGAAAATACGGGGCTGTTATTTGGAAAACAGGGCTGTTATTTGGAAAAACAGTGCTGTTATTTGAAAAAACAGGGCTGTTATTTGGAAAAACAGGGCTGTTATTTGAAAATACAGTTCTGTTATTTAAAAAACAGTGCTGTTATTTTGAAATAAGCGAATAAACTTCTAATTTCCCATTGCATTTATTTTATGAAAATTAATACTCGTAATATTCTGTGAGTTGAAAGCGCATTTATGGTAGAGAGATAAAAATTTTGTATGATTGCATCTTGTTTATTTATTTTCCAAAATATACAGTTAAACAAAGCCCTTTTGACCTCATACCTTTAATCGCTAATGGCTAAGTCGTAATAATGTAATAAACTTACTAAATGATTGTTTCAAACAATTAGTGAAACATCTATTCCGTAACTCCTGTATTACATGTTTACCGTTAAAATTCTAATACTAATGATTTGTCTAAATATTTATTGAAACGTATACTTCCTTAAATTAAACTACCAATGATTTACTTAAAAGGATTTTTAAATCTATAGTTTGTACTTTAATCTTAGTTAAAACGCTGTATAAGTTAAGTTGTTAAATTGTATATTTTTTTTAATTAAGGCTTTGCTAATTTGACCGAAAGTCTATAATTTGATAAAAGGTGCAGAAAAATTAGAATTTATTTAAAAACGAATTATTTCAATCGTATGATAAATAAAAGAAGTTATACGTAGTGATGCCAATGAACGGTCTGTACGACCTGTTCCGTTTTATCTGTTTTATTATTTAATATTTAAAAATTATGAGTTATATGAGATTATAAGGTTCTGCGCTCTGCTCTTAAGCACCGGGCCTATGCGGAGACGGCATACATGTTAGGTTTGACAAGTTTGACCTTGAAATTATTGACGTTAACAGCTATTCTTTGGTTAAGTTTTATTCCTTTATGCGCCAAGATCACAATGAATAATTTATTATAGGGTCACCGTACTAATCGCTAATTGACGTCTCTCAACTTATTTTAAACAGCTGTTGTGCCTTTATGGTTAAAGATGTTTACATACAATATATAATCCTTAGTTCAAGATGATGTATTAAACAACGTTTCAATTTTAACCATCCTCATCATCATTAGGGATCTGCGTGACGTTTGACATTTGATGGCCACCATTTTTTTCAACGCATACGTAAGACCTTAAAATATATCTCATACACGTAACCTAACTTTTCTAAATCACATGGTTTTGACGTATGACGTTTAACATTTGACATTTGATCGCCGCCATTTTTTTAACGCATGCGTAAGACCCTAAGATACATCTCATACACGTAACCTAACTTTTCTAAGTCACATGGTTTTGACGTATGACATTTGACTTTGACATTTGACCACCGCCATTTTTTTAGCACATGCGCAGTACTCTAAAATAAACCTCGCCCAAGATTCCTAACTTTTAAATGACGTCAAGATTTCGAGAAATAAAGCTCCTCCGAAGGTGGAGGCGCCAGAACCGGCAAAGTCTCTCTACTGATCAATTTCGACGATTTTTAAACAGCTGTAGCGCCTTTATGGCTAAAGATGGCGTCATGCGGTTTTCGCTATTCGATAGGTATGACGTTACACTAATTTTAAAAAATTTAAACCGCGCGCCTTAGGCTCATCATCAGGGTTAAATAACGATTTTAGTCGATAGCGCCCGAACGGCATAACCTAAAATTTCCGAGTTTGCCCAAATCAATATTAGGTCTTAGCACAAGTATCCTACGCATAACGGCCATTTCCCAAGTCACGTGGTTTTTGACATATGACAGGTGACAGGTGACAGATGACATTTGACAGGTGACATTTGACATTTGACAGAAAGTATTGACCACGCCCTAAATAACGCGTCACACAAGATTCCTAAATATTTAATTACGTCAGAGATATTAAGATAATAAGCTCCACCGGTGGACGGTGGATGTAAAACATATCATCTCTCACTAAGCTCCACCGGTGGACGGTGGGCGTGAAACCGGCCTATTCTCCCTACTAACAGGATTAAATTGGGGATCGACTCCAAACTCGTCGTCAAAGTAACATTCTTCAGGGTTATGTTCATACATAGTTCTGTTTAAATCAGCTCCCTCGCCATCGTTCATATCCTGAGCCATTGGTGAACTGTCTTCTCGTGTCTCGGCATCAATTGGATTATCGTTATAATCTTCGTCTTCTTGAGCAGCTAGCTCGTCATGTTTTTGAACAGGGCCAGTAAAATTAAGTGGAAATCGTGGTTTTTTATTACTGTCGGAGAAAAGTGTTCACTTTGTCGTCTTTTTACAGACTTGGGTGTAAATGGTGTAGATTGTTTACCATACTGCATCGACTCGGATATTAGTTTTGCCAAAGGTCTATACGTATTCTCCAATGTAACAGCATTTTCATAACGGCCAGCTTTCAGAGAATCATATAGTCTTTTTACATTGCGCGAATGTTCGTCAAGGAGTTGAAGAATGTTTGGATCTGCTTGCAAACTCCGCTTCTTTTCTGGTCGCTGATCACTAGAGTTCTGATATTCTTTAAATTGCACCTCGGATTGCTCACCCAATTCCCTCTTTAAATCCAAATATTTTTTACGAATACTATTGGAAGCTTCAATTATTCTGCGTTTAACATCCTTATCAAGCTTGTTCAAATCCATGGCTGCAGAAACCTTCTTTTAAATTATTAAGGTATAAGTGTTAATAATTTCTTCCCAGCAACAGTCCCTCTCCCCCCACAACAGCCACTTTCCAAATAACAGCCCTGTTTTTCCAAATAACAGCCCTGTATTTTCAAATAACAGCCCTGTTTTTCCAAATAACAGCCCTGTTTTTCCAAATAACAGCCCTGTATTCTCAAATAACAGCCCTGTATTTTCAAATAACAGCCCTGTATTTTCAAATAACAGCACTGTTTTTCCAAATAACAGCCCTGTATTTTCAAATAACAGCCCTGTTTTTCCAAATAACAGCCCTGTTTTCCAAATAACAGCCCTGTATTTTCAAATAACAGCCCTGTATTTTCAAATAACAGCCCTTTTTGTCCAAGTAGCCTCTTAGATGCGTGTTATCGTAATGAATGGTTGGTGCTCAATGACTACAGAGTATAGAGAAGCTGGTATTTATTAGTTAATATTCTTAACTTTAGATGCGTGTTATCGTAATGACTGGTTGATGAACAATGACTGCAGAGTATAGAGAGGTATGTATTTATTAGTTAATATTCTTATATAACAGTTAGTATAACTAAAGAGTTTGTACTGTGCAGACATGCAGAAGTTTAAAAAGAAATCAAACAAGAAAATCACTGGTCGAAGAGGGAAAGGTATTCCTTTCATGACTGCTTTTCACAAAGCGAGGGATGCACTGTATGCTGAAAAACCTCACGACCTCACATCAGCTGCTAAGTAGCTTTTAAAGCATTTACTGGTGTGGAAAAAGTTCATCCTACAGGCATTGTGCCTCTCCCCAAAATCGGAGGTTTTCTACCATTTTTAGTACCACTTTTTGCCGGTTTAAGCGCAATTGGCGCTCTTAGCGGAGGAACTGCGGGGATAATAAATGCAGTGAACAATGCTAGGAATGCTGCAGCCAAGTTGAAGGAGTCTCAGCGACATAACGAAACAATGGAATCCATAGCTCTTGGGAAAACTGGAAGCGGTTTATATTTAGGGCCTTACAAGGGTGGTCTAGGTCTATATTTGAAGCCTTATAAATACATATAAATACAGAATATATCTTCAGTCATAATTGAGCCATCATGCATACCTTTAGTTTGAGTGGTAACAGTTCAATTTTAAAAGCTAATTATACTCCCCCTCTTGATCTGAGGAATAAAACTAGTCAGTATGAACTTGGTCTAATTAGTTTAGAAACTTTTAATGCTATTCCCAATATTGATAAAACCAATAATAAATTTTATGTTGGTGATATTACTTTGGAAATCCTCACTGGATCGTACGAAATAACTGCAATAAATGATCTACAGCAAGCAATTCGTGACAAAAATGAAAGTAACAAGAAATTTAATTGTACCCTAAGTCTAAAGGGCAATGTAAATACGCTCAAGTGTGAGCTTGAATGTTCTCATACAGTTGACTTTACTAAGAAAAATTCTATTGGAAAGTTGTTAGGATTTCATAATATTTTGCTACAGCCCAATATTAAACATGTATCTCAAACCCCGGTAAATATTTTAAAAATTAATGTGATTAAAATCGAGTGTAATATTGTTACAGGGGCTTATCACAATAATAAGCTTGTTCATACAATACATGAATTTTCGCCATCAGTACCGGCCGGTTTTAAAATAATAGAAATTCCTCGAAATGTGATTTATATGCCGGTATCTACAAGAGTTATAGACAACATTGTATTGAAACTGATCGATTAAGACGGGGAATTGGTTGACTTTAGAGGAGAAATTATTACTGTAAGAATGCATTTAAGAAAATCTATATAGGCAAACGTTTCGTGTCGGGTTTATCAGTATATTACAAACTGCTGTACAGAGCAGACGTAGTATGGTTATTAAATATAACTCCAAGAAAATTGCTGATTTTGAACAATTGTTAAAAACTAAAAAGAGCCTAACAGCAGAAAATAAAAAGTTTCTTGAATCTCTAGGCCTAATTGTAAAGAATTCTCAAAATGAGTATTTTAAATGTGACGGACCCTCTAAACTTTGATAACTCTATTACAAAAATTGAGAGACATAGTCATTTGCCGTACACTAACTCTTTTAAAAATAATGACGAAATTCGAATACCGGTACAGCAAACCGATATATACACCTTACCTTGGGCTAGCCATATTTATCTAGAAGGAAGACTTTTAAAAGGAGTTGATGCATCAGTTTCAAACACAGCGAAACTTGTAAACAACTTTTTCGGTCACCTTTTTGAAGAAATTCGTCTTGAAATTGGTGGAAAGGTTATTGACTCAATTAGATATCCTGGAATAGCAGCAACCATGAAAGGATATATTTCTTACAATGCTAACGAATTAAATAAATATAAAAATGCTGGTTGGAGTATTGATGATGATTTTACTTGCGATATCGTTGACCCGACCACTGGAAGTTTTAATGTTTGTGTACCGCTAAGAACCCTACTAGGATTTGCTGAAGACTTTCAAAAAATACTCATAAATGTTAAGCACGAACTGGTGTTAGTAAGAAGCCCTTCTGACATAAATGCTATTATTAACACGGCTGATGCAGAAAATGTAGGAGTTACTATTGATAAGATTGTTTGGAGGCTACCACATATTACAGTATCTGATGTCGTACGGATAGAGAGGATAGAGGTTTTAAAATTTATTGAAAATGGAACCGAATTGGATATCGGTTTTAGAAGCTGGGAACTCACAGAACATCCATCAGTTCCAACTGGAAAACAACTTACCTGGAATATAAAGACTTCGCTGCAGGTGGAAAGACCCAGATGGATAATTTTAGGTTTTCAAACGGCCCGAAGGGATAAATCCAACAAAAATAGCAGCTTATTTGATCATTGTAATGTATCAAATGTAAAGCTTTATTTAAATTCAGAATTTTATCCGTATGATAATTTATATTTGGAGATTTCAAGAGAACTAATAGCTACTCTTTATGAAATGTATTCCGAATTTCAAGAGAGCTATTACGAGAAAGAAAACGAACCACTTTTTACTCCCAAAAACTTTAAAAAGTATGTGCCTCTAATTGTAATTGATTGGAGAAACCAAACCAAAATATTAGGCTTAGGCAAACTAATGGGTAAAATTTTTAGCTTTCCAAGCAATAGTCAACCTAGGACAGCCATTTACATCCCTAGGTCATTTCGAGGTCATCCGCTTATACATCTTTCCACCTTAGACGTCACTGCAATCAGGATGGAATATGTTACGAATGGCCAAAAGAAAACCATTGTCCTGGCTTCAGTATACCTCCCCTCAGATGCAGTCACACCACCACCTGGGAAAGAAATGGAGGATCTGGTAGAATACTGCCGCAAACACAGTTTGGAGCTTGTTATGGGCTGTGACTCTAACTCACACCATATCAGCTGGTGCAGTAAGGACATAAACACTAGAGGTAAGTCACTTTACGACTTTATCATAACACATAATCTAAGTATTATAAATCAAGGCACCGAGCCCACTTTTGTGAACTCGCGCTGTCAAACTAGAATTGATATCACTTTTAGCACCACTAGTATATCTAACTTAATACAAAACTGGCAGGTATCTGACGAAGCTTCAATGTCAGACCACCGCTGGTTAACGTATGAAATAAACTTTTCTGTAACAACATCTACACTAATTCGGGATCCTCGAAAAACAGATAAGGTACAATACCATGAGCTGTTGGTAGAGGAACTGCGGTATGTAGAAACTAAAACACCCAAAACACACAACGATTTGGAAATGTACTCCAACACAATCCGAAACGCAATGCTAAAAGCCTATAAAGGCGCCTGTCCCATGAGGTTGGTCAAGAACGATGGTTCAGCCTGCCCTTGGTGGTGCCAAGAACTAGATCACCTCAAAAAGAAAGCCAGGAAAGCTTTTAACAAGGCTAAAACAACCAAACTCGATGAGGACTGGGAACTGTACAGATCCCTCCTCAAAGAATACAAAAAAGTCATAAGACAAAATCAAAGAGCGGCCTGGACATCCTACTGTGAGGAAATTGAAGATTTTTCTGATGCAGCTAGGCTTCAAAAAGCTCTTAATAAAGATCCATATCAATGCATAGGAAAATTGAAAACGAGGATGGTTCCTACACAACCAACCTTGAAGAAAGCATCAACTGTCTGGTTGCTACACACTTTCCGGGTTCCACCACTATAAAATCGGCAGATACAGAACATGAGGACGTGGATGTAGAGGTGATACCCACAAACGAAGACTGGCAAATTGCCTCAAAAATCATTGATGAGGACAAGGCCCGTTGGGCCATCACTGGCTTCTCCCCCTTCAAATCACCGGGACCGGACGGGGTATATCCAGCCCTACTTCAGTGGGGAATGGAGGTACTGCTTCCGCACCTGGTGGGTATTTTTAGGTCATCACTGGCCCTAAGATACATCCCGAAGGCCTGGAGAGAAGTCAGAGTTGTCTTCATACCAAAACCAGGGAAGGCTGACTACAGTATCCCTAAATCATTTAGACCAATCAGCCTTACATCATTTCCCATGAAAACCATGGAGCGGCTATGCGAAAGATATATCAGAGATGTAGTGATTATCAATAAACCCTTACACTCAAACCAACATGCATACACTACAGGCAAATCAACGGAGACAGCACTATACGCAGTCTCAAATAAAATCGAAAGATCAATGGACTACAAGGAGTCCGCCTTAGGTGTATTCGCAGACATAGAGGGGGCGTTTGACAAAACGACCTTTACCAAAATTTCAGACGCACTTGCTGACTATCATACCCCACCAACAGTAAATGGATGGATAATGAATATGCTCTCTAAACGAGTAATAGAAATAAAGGCTGACGATGTTAAGGTCAGGAGCAAGGTAACAAAAGGCTGTCCGCAGGGAGGAGTACTCTCACCCTTACTATGGAACATGGTTCTAGACAGCCTCTTGCGACGCCTCAACAACGAAAACCTATACACGTTAGCATACGCGGATGACGTGGTTATTTTGCTAACAGGCAAATTCCTGAATGTAATCTGCGATAGAATGCAACATGCCCTTAAAAAGTTGGAACGGTGGTGCGTTGAACACGCTCTATCTGTAAATCCTAAGAAAACAGAAATGGTTCTGTTTACAAAGAAAAAGAAACTAGGGAACCTCAGAGCACCCGTTCTTTTCAATACAGAACTGAGCTTCTCCACAGAGGTCAAATACCTTGGTATTACCTTTGACAGTAAGCTAACGTGGAATTCTCACTTGGAGAACAGAATAAAGGAAGCATATATTGCTTTTGATCAATGCCGCAGAACCAAAGGAAAGACTTGGGGATTCTCTCCCAAAGTAGCCCATTGGATGTACACGGCCATAATAAGACTCATGGTAACTTACGGTTCCATAGTGTGGTGGTCCAAAACAGAACAGATTACGGCAAAACATAAGCTAGATCAAATTCAAAGAATAGCATGTTTAAACATCACAGGTGCTATAAGGACTACACCGACTAGAGCTATGGAGGTGATATTGAATCTCACCCCCCTTGATATATTTGTAAGGGAAGCGGCTCTGATGACTCTAACACGCCTTCGCATGGTCGGTCTAGACACTAATGTAGGCACTGGCTCAACTGGACGACGCCTGTGGAGGGATGTTACAGGGGAACTTCCAATTCTGCAGGCAAAAGCGGACTCAGTTGCAGCAAGGTTTGTTTTCAATAAACCCTACACAATCAACATAAGAGGAACAATACCAATAAAAGGCGAGTCTAAAGGAACCATTAGCCTGTACACTGACGGCTCTAAGACCAAGGTGGGCACAGGCTGTGACATATACTCACCAACCATAAACCTGAAAATCGGATGGACAATGGGCGCCGAACCCAGCGTGCTTCAATCCGAACTGACAGCCATAACCATAGCGGCTTACGAAATTAAAAGCCGCAACATCGCCAACCATACGATCTGTATTTATACAGACAGTAGGCAAGCATTACTAGCCCTGAAAAGACCACGAAATACTTCGGGACTAGTACTAGAATGTCATCAAGCCCTGACTAACACCTCTCTAAATAATGTGGTCAACCTAGCCTGGATCAAGGGACATGACATATCTAAAGGTAATCATACCGCTGACTCGCTGGCCAGGGCGGCTGCGGGACGGAAACTAGTTGGTCCCGTCCCCACCACTGGACTGACAACAGCAGCGATTAAAGACATCATTAAAGAATACTCCCATCGACTGTTTAAAGGGAAATGGGATGATACTACAAACTGCAATTTTGCAAAAATAATGCTAAGCTACCCAGATAAGTCAATAGCGAAAAAAACCTTATGATGTCCAGAAGGAACCTCCGAACACTAACGGGCGTTCTAACTGGCCACTGCGGGCTACGAGGACACCTATTTAAAATGGGTCTAACGAACACGGGATTATGTAGAGGCTGTGAACAGGAGGATGAGACCGCGGAACACATTCTTTGCGACTGTCCCGCCCTCACATTCGAACGGAACTCCATGCTGGGCACGAATTGGCCATTACTGGCCGAAATTAGGAGATTCCACATAAAGATGTCGTCAACTATTTTAAATCAATAGGTTGGACGACGCAGTGAATCTCCCGCCTGTACAAGAGGAAGCACAAAGGACCTACTGAGGTCTAGGTGCAGTGGTATATTACCACCCTCTGAACATTCAGATTGTAATTGATTGTTCAAGACAGAATGAAATATTAAATTCTGGTATTATTGATGTAAGACTAGAGATTGAAACAAAAGAAAACTTTCACGCAAACACCAGTGCCTACTGTTTAATTATTCATGACAAACTTGTTAGATATTCACCATTAATAGGATCTGTAAGAAAGATTTAAAAAATATATTTTTCCTTACATAGAGATAATTGTAATTTTAGGTTAAGTATAGTTAGTAGAATGTTGTATTGTAATTTTATGTAATGTTAGTAGCAAATTAAATGTAGCCTATTTTTGATTCACCCTGTATATGTGGTTTAAATAAATTAATTTAATATATACAATGTGTTTTATTATTCCAAAATTATGGTTTAAATTATACGAGCTGAATATAAGGCTCTGCGCTCCACGCTTAAGCCCCCAGGACTGGTGATTAGGCGTGGGGCCCCACATGTTAGGTTTGGCCCGTTTGACAGCTGACAGCCGCCATTTTTGAACGCATGCACAGTGCTCTAAAATAGTAGTAGCCTAAGATTCCTAATTATTTATGTCTCTTCTACTATACGCAATTTAACCAATACTATTTAATATGCCCCGGTGGCCGCAGGGTTTAAGGCGTTGGGATCAGGACGAGGCGCTAGGTGGTTCGAATCCTGCTAGGTTATTATTTATTTAATTATTTAATTATTTACGTCACTTCTACTATATCCCCTCTTTCCCCCCATAATAAACTTATCCTCTACATCACAATATTAAAACCTGTAATAACCTATGCCGCCCCCGCATGGTCCTGTGTTTCAAATACACAACTTAACAGAATTCAAAGATTTCAAAATAAAGTTCTTCGTGCGGTCACCGGTGCTGGCAGATATGCCAGAATCGACGACATGCACGAGGCCACTAACATGCAGACAATACTACAATATATACTATCGACAACAAACAAGTTTTTCACAACCAAACTGACAAGAACAAGACAAAATGACAACCCAACACACAAACCCATTTATTACCGTCTTCCTTTATACCAACTTCCTTTCCAATAAATCACAAATTAGCTACATTAACTTAATTATATAAATAAAGTATGGAAAAGAAAGAGTGAATGTGAAAAAAGAATGAATGAATGAATAAATGAACAAAACCACAAAATACAGTTATATCTACTTTGTACCTGTAAGTATCAAATGGGTTTTTTGACTAAATTTTTCCCATAGAAACATAAATCAACTTTGAACATTATAAACAATACAAATGCATCAAACTATTTCCGAAAAAAACTAACGCTCAACGCATTATTAAGTTCACACGGAATAATACTGCTAAATCCGAATACCGATTGTGCAATCTGCTGATGGCGCCTCCATCCGCGCCCCTGTGCCTTGGCCAGGTCCGATTCTTGCCAGCGGCTGGATGTCCTGTGCGCGGCAAGGCTACTTTGTAAATAAATTGCAGATCCACAATGTATATTGTTTATTGAAAATAATAAAAAGCTTTGAAATTGAAATTGACTTCTACTATACATCTATTTCACAACAATATCTAATATTCTCCCGTGGTGCAATGGTAACGCGCTGGACTTTGAAGCAATAGGACGGTGGTTCGAATCCTGCTAGATTTTATTTAATTATTTCCAATTTAACTCCGATGAGCTGGTGACGTATTTAATTATTTCCAAAATGACCCAATGACCATGATGACGTCAGATGGGGTTTCCGTAATGGCGGCTAGTATGGTTAGATAATATCACTCTACAAAAACTACCCCTATATATCACTCTACAAAAACAACCCCTATTTTGAGTAAGGTTTGAAGATGGCCATAAAATTGCAGATCGGACCTTAAATTTCTCCCATAAGAAATACATGGGAAAAACAACCCTTATGATGGTGATACGAACATTGCTTATCTACTAATGGCGAAAAACAAGATGGTTGCTATAGCAACTTTAAAAAGTTATAACTTGATAAAGGTAGGGGGTAGTTTGGGGGTAAACAGACTTAGAAACCAATCTATCCATAAATTAATAGCAAAAACTATTTTTAAAAACATTTACTGCACTTAAAAAAAGAAAATAAACTTTAAATTAAATTAAACTCGTCAATTTATTACATTACACAATTTATATGATAGAAAAGCTTTTTACGAAACTTAATTTTCTCGATAAACAAGAATACAACTTGGAACTTGATCTTGATATTAGTAATATTAGGAAAAATAATTATATGTTTTTATATAATAAAAAAAATATCGCTAGAAACTTTTTTATTACATAAATTGTGTAATGTAATAAATTGATGGGTTTGATTTAATTCAAGGTATATTTTTTTCTTTTTTGTGCATGTAAACCCAAGCTTGTTTTAAAAAATGTCTCTTTAAAATTAATTTAGTCATAAAGCTATTTTAACTTTAGGGTAAAAACTTTTTAAAGAGGCTGCAAAAATTATCGTTAATATATATATATATATATATATATATATATATATATATATATATATATATATATATATATATAGCATTACATTTAAGCTTAAAGACCCTTAAGGATATGGCTTCTGTTTTTTGTTCGTTTACGGTTCAAAAATTTAAAACATTACCTAATAAATTAATTTAAAATGAAAGTTGGACGCAAAATTGATCCTTCAAACTTTTTAGGTACCTAATGGCTTAATTATTTGATAATGGCGTAATCAAAAATAAATCACTTAAGTACACGTCAAAGGAATTTGAAAGAAAATATAAAATAACCAACCCTAAAACTGTTTTCCTTATTTATTTTCGGACTTCTGACCTAATTTATTTATGAAACCTCTCCTATACAAAGAAAAAGTAATACATATTTATCAGATAAAATATTCTTGTAAAAATTAAACAAAAACAAATACTAAACATAAAAATCTAAGGTGGCGATTAAAGGTTTTTAAATATCTAAAAATTGTTTTAGTAACTAATATTTTTTTTCTTTTATATTGGACATATGCTGTTTTAGTCAGAGAGCCCGTTACACATTTCTAGTTTTTGATTCGGGTTAAAATTTTACACAGTTGTTTCGTTACGATATATGAGTAAGGAATTGACTGATTGCCTGACCTACCTAGGTACACCAGATACAGGAAGATCGCGCAACTTGTATTTTTATGTTTGCCAATTGTTTTTAATATTTATAATTAAAAGGCTGTTAAAAGTTTAGCGTAAATCAAACACTTTTTTTTCTTTT
>JAHBCN010004825.1:0-60416 GCA_019359885.1 Listronotus oregonensis | reverse complement strand
CCCCTTTCTTATCAAAATATTTAAATTATTAAAAAAGTTTTAGCAGTAATAATTAAAAATTTTAAATTTTTTTTTTACTTATAAAACCCAAAATTTTTCCCCTTTTTTTGACTTTTAAACATTTAAAGATTACATATTAACTATTATTAATCTATATTTTTTTTTATTTTCAAAAAAAACATATCTTTAAGAGATGACCAGTTTAAAAAAAAATTTTTTGGGGAACTAAATAAGACTTTCTAAAAACCCTTTTTATTTCCTTTCTTAATTTTACTTTTTTTTTTTTTTTTCCCCTACTAAAAAAAAAAGTTCAATTTGGTCAAATTAATTTGTTGATTGTTTTGATTCTCTACATTTTTTTTAAAAAAAAGTAAATTGCTAGTTTTGAGCAATGGGGAAAACAGCTTTTCTACCTAAAAAATAGTGGTTAGAAGGGGGTTTTTTTAAAAAAGTATATTTTAAAAACTTATATATGCGCAATAAAAATGTTCAATGAATGTACCACACAGCACCAAATATGTAAAATTATAAGTTTTAGCTTTTTTTTATCCTCCCCCACCTAAAAGAAAACCCCCAATGGTAAAAAAAAATTAAAAAAACTAGTTTTTTTTCCACGCGTACTCAAATTTCAGGTTTTTGAAACTGTTAAACTTTTTGGGGGACATAGGAAAAAAAAAAATTTTTCAAATTTGTAGCCATCCCGTTATGCCGTTATCGCGGTATGTTGTGCGGTAAAATTTTAGCTACGATATCTTACTTCCCACTAAGCAAAAAATCATGTAACTACGTTACATTTATGTTTTCTTGTTCCTTTGTTACGTTAATCTTTTAAAAAAACAATAACAGCGCCTTGAACCTAATAGTTTCGTTTTTTTTCCTTTCCCCAACTTAACAAAATCTTGTTTTTTTAAAAAAATACAACTTTTTTTTTGAAACTTACACCCCCCTTTTACTATTTCCCCCGGTTGGGCCTAACACATTTTGGGGGAAAACATCCCCCGTTATATAAAATTTTTTAAAAAAGGGTTTTTTTTAAGGTTTAAGAGGTTTCTTTGTTTGACTATATAACATTAAAATTTTTTTTTGGCCCCCCTTTGTGGGTGTATAGTAATAATACAGAATGTTTAATTAATTATGGGCAAATCGTATTTTTTAACCATTTAATGTACAGCAACATATGGATGGTAAAAGCTTTAAAAAAAAAATTAGTATAATGAAAAATGGCTTTGAAAGTCACTAAACGTATCAAGTTGGGCGACTTTATCACCAGGGGGGGCAGGATACTAACTATTTTTAAAAAAGGGAAAAATTTTGATATTAAAGAATTGATCACGGGTTTGATTAAAATTACTAAACGATTTTTCAAGCCTTTCCTCATATACTTTTTTTTGTTAATCATCTAGAGTGGGCAAAAAATTTTACGAAAAAAAACACTAACAAATGAAACATATTTTTTAAAATAGGCTGGGCAAGTAAAAGATTTGATTAAATATCCTTCATGTTTGATTTTTCCCCAAAACTAAAACTTTTCCAAGTCCCCCCATTGATTATTAAAACCCAAAATTAATTAATTAACAATTTTAAAAAAATTTTTACCCTAAAGTTTTAGCATTTTCTTGATAAAAGAAATTTGGGAAAACCCCCTCTGCTATTAAAGATGCCACTGAAAAATTATGGATGAAAAAAAAAAGGGTTTGGGAAAACGCCTGTTATTTTTGATAATCTTTTTTTTGTCCCCCCGGGAAAAAGTACAATATTTTCCCCAAAATAAAACCAGTACAAGTAATACCCCCAAAAAAAAAAAAAATATAAATGGGGGAAAAAAAATTATTCTTAAAAATATCGTGTCTACAACTCTCCTTTCATATTTCCCAAATTTTTTGTAAAAGATTATTTAAGGGGGAAAAAGTTTTTTTTCTAAATCCACACAAAGTGTAACAGTTGATATAAAAAATTTTTTCATGGGATAATGTTTATCTTTCAATTTTTTTTTTTAAAAAAAGTCTTGCATTTCGTGATGTGTAAATATGAGAATATTTAAAAAAAAAAAAAAGGTCTTAAGTTAGGTAAAAAAAAGCCTAAAAAATTTTAAAAAAATGCTTTTTAAAAAAAAAAACTGTATGTACTAATACCCAAAAATTTCTGTTTTTTTTTTTTCCTCCTAGTTGCAGGGGGAAAAAAAAAAATTTTTTAAAAAATTTTTTCCCCCCCCCAAAAAATTTTGGGGTTTGGGGGAAAAATTTTTTTTAAAATTTAAATTTAAAAAAAAATTTTTTTATATCACTTTTTTGGGAAAAAAAAAACTGTTTTTCAGTAAAACCCAAAAATACTTTTTTTCCCAAATTTTTATAAAGGAAAAAAACCCTTTGGGGGTTGGCTTTAAAGCCTAAAATTTTTTTTTTAAAAATATAGTCAAATTTTTCTTATATTAGCTACTCGATTAGCCATTACTAAATGGTAAATACTGATAAACCCCCCAAATTTAAAGAAACATTTAGACATTTTTACTTTTAATTATTTTGCTTCTATTTGAAAAACCAAATTTAAAAAAAATTTAATTTATCCCTAAAAAAAATTTTTTTACAGTTATACTAGTTACTTTTTTTCTTCTTCCTGGGAGCCGTTTTGGGTTTCTTGAGCAATTTCTAAACCTATCCCCCTTTTTTTTTTAACTGCCAATCCCTTTTTAATAGTTGTTATTTAAAAACATAATGTGCTGCATCTACAATTTTTTTAAAAAATTTTAAAATTTTTTAATAATTTTTTTTTATTATTATTACTATTATTTTTTTTCAAATGTCTACTATCGGGGGGGGCCTAAAAATTTTCAAAAAAAAATACTTCACAGTAACTCCTTTTTTTCAACTTTGATTAAATTTATCATTTATTTAAATTACTCAATTTTGCTTTTAAGCCCCCCAAAATTTTTTTTTTACCGATGGGAAAAACCCCTTTTCGGGAAAAAAAATTCTGGCCAAAAGAAATTTTTTTTGGGCTACTTTGCAGATCCCATGAAATGAAAAAAAAGCGCATTTGGACATAGCCGTTTTATGCATGGTTAATTTTAAAAAGAATTTAGTGTTTTTTTTTTTTTTGGCAGTCTACGGGCTTAGCCCCAACTACTACCATACTGTGGGTGTCTTAAATTATTCTTATTGTTATAATAAGTATCAAATCCATGTCGAGCGGATAAATAGACCTGTTGTCGATCATTAAAATATTATTATTGTTTTTTTTTTAAAAACTTCGGTTGAAAAAAAAAATTTTTACATTATGATTGAAAAACAAGTGTTTTGCAGGTCTGGCCGCTTCAAGGAGTCCTTTGGTCCAATTTCCCTACAAACCGCTTGACCCCCACTTTAAAAACCTACTTTTCCCCCCTTATAAATGACTAATAGTGGTATAAAGAACCCCAAATTTTTTAAAAAATAGCTTTCAATTTTATGTATCTAGGGGGGAAAAAGGGGGGACCTCACCCCAAAAAAAAAACCGGACTTATTACCCCCAAAAATTTTTCTTAAGGAAAAAGGGGGAAAGCTGGATTTTCCCAGACTTATGGCAAAAACCCCTTTAAAATCTGGATTTTTGGTCAGTTTTCTATATCCACCCCACATACATAAAAACTGAAGTGTAATAGAAAATACTGAAAATACTTACCTTTGTCAATTTTCCCCCTTTAAAAAAAAAAAAAAAAAAACCCCTTTAAAAAATTTTTTTTCTTACACAAAAACACAATTTTTTTTTAAAAAAAAAATAAGGTTAAAATAATTTGGGGGAAACTTCTTTTTTAAACCCGGCGTTGTTGTCAAAAAAAAAACAATTCTATGCGGGGGAAATTTTTTAAACAAACGAAAATCCCATATTTAAAAGTTAAAAATTTCCCCAGAAATGTAGTAGACGGTAAACGTAAGATTCTGCATTAAATAATATCATTATTATCTTTAAAACCCAAAAAAATTTTTTTTTTTGACAAATTATAAAAACTTTTCTGATACGTATATTAACAGATGATCTAACTTGTACTTAAAACCATTCTATACACGGCAAATTTTAACGGGGTTTCTTTTTGTACATAAAAAAAAAATTTTTTCACTTTTTAAAGGGGGGGTTTTTTTTTATACCGTATTAAAAATATTTACAAGGGGTATGTTACAGAAACGAAAAAATTTTTAGTAACAATTCAAAAAAAAAAAAAGACATGATAAAATAACGTTTAAAAATTGAACGTTATCACAGTTACTTTTAAAAAACTTCAAAAAACTCCGATGTTCTTTGCTTAGTGGGTTAGGTTTCCCCGGGTTTAAGAGCCACGTAGAAAAAATCTTGTAACACTTTTTTACAAGTTTTTTAAAAATCGCTATAATTTGAAAAATTAGAAATTTTAGAAACCACGTGGGGCTCTCCCCAAAAAAGGATTTGATCCCTTATGTCGCAAAGCTATACCTATACCACTATATATAGGTTTTTACTGCCCCAAAAAAATTTCGAACATTTATCTACATCATTGATAAGCGGCATTGCTGGATGTATACCCCGAACAATATAATTTGTTTTCTCGACCAACTTGGCACTGTACTTAGAATTGTATTGTAATAATCACCCCGAAACTTCCAAACAGGAATGTCCCCCCAACCTCAAATTTTTAAAAGGGAAAAAGAAAAAACGAAAAAAGGGGGAAAATTAAAAAGAATAAGTTCTTCTTTATCAAAAAAAAAAATTGGTTATTATATTTACCCACAGGCAAGTTTTCCCCCCCTTTAAATTTAAGGGAAAAAACATTTTTTGGGAAAAAAAGTATAGAAGATGGGGGAGTAACAATCCCTAATTTGAGAAATTCCCCAAAAAAAAAATGCTATGTTGTTGACAGCCGATTGGGTAAAAACCCCCCAAAATATTAACCTGATAATATTGCACCAGACACAAAAAAAAATTTATTTTTTAAAAATTTAACGGTATTTTTTTTTAACAAACAAATATCATCCATCCCCTCAAGCAAACTTGTGTTCTAAAACAACTTCAAGAAAAAATAAAAAAAAAAATTTGACGGGGGGTTTGTCGCTTAACGCTTTGCAAACAAATTTTTGCAAGGTAACCTTAACTTATTTACTTGTGGCACATATAATTTAACAGGCAGCACGATTCTTTTGGCGGGCCAAATTTTAAAGCACAAAAACACAAAGAAACCACCGAAACGTTACAATTTAAATAAAGGAGACAGTCATATCCCAAAAATGGCGGCTGAACCTGGCGGAAAAATTCGTACTTTCCCAATTCATGATCGTGCTGTTTTTT
Source organism: Listronotus oregonensis (assembly GCA_019359885.1). Classification (NCBI taxonomy): domain Eukaryota; kingdom Metazoa; phylum Arthropoda; class Insecta; order Coleoptera; family Curculionidae; genus Listronotus; species Listronotus oregonensis. Next base: position 55,124 of record JAHBCN010004825.1, on the reverse strand, counting down.
TAGTTATGCTTGGTTGTGTTACTGCCATTTCTTAATTTCCAATGTTCCCTCTTATTAACCCTGGTATAATTCAAAATGCCAGTTAATAAAAATTTAGAAACACCAATTGGCTACTACAGTTTTAAAATTTAAACAGGACCTTTTGACAAAGGTTCAAACTTGTAAACTGATTATTATTTAAAGCTCATATAACCAAGGTGATATGCCCAGAAAATTTTTCGTTCATTTTTTAAAAAAGGGAATAAGGCCTTAACTCATTGAAATATAAAAAAAATTAAATTTATTGACCTTCATCATTTCGTGAAAACAGAAATCATTTAGGTATATTCCTATCATACAAACACGTAAAATAAGGGTCAAATTCCTATCACGGCCATTTAAACTAGTAGGATCTAAAATTAGACTAAGCTATTTTTTTAGTTGGCAAGTTTTTGGGTGATTTGTCTTTATTAATAAATAATTTACAGAATTGTAAAGAAGTGACTATTAATAAATGTTTTTTTTTTCATTAAAACGGGCAGTTTTTTTCACTACAACATCCCCTCTGTTTTAGGGCGGGACAAGTAAAAATGGACATTTTTAGAACTTTTTCTTTACTTGTATTCTAAAACTTGTAAATATATTAAATTTTAAGTTTCTACTTCCTCGGAAAGTGCTTCATAATTTTACTAAGTCATTAAGTCAAGTGAGTAGTCAGTCAGTAGTAAAATGGGCGATTTTTAAAATTGAATATCCCAGAAACCACTTAACGTAAGTTTTTTAATTTTTTTTACAGATAACCTATGTGAATTTATGTACTAATTATCATATTTTTATGTGAAACGATAACGAAATTATGATAAAGAAAAAGTTAATTTTGGCGAATGCCTTGCAGGGGTGGCACCGGGGAGTTGCACCCAAATATTTTAAATGGAATCATATGTCGGTGTGAAGCTCATTTTAAAAGCCTTTAAGCCTTAAAGAAACAAACATTGCTGCACAAACTAGAGGTCTCTACGATCACCCGTTCCCGGTTAATAAAGGATTATTCATAAATACCAGTCTAGAAGAACGGTATTCATTTTTTTTATAAATGTTCAAAATGAGTACCACCAACCTCTTGACAATAATAGAGTCTATTTTGAAATTCTGCTGTTACGTTTGTCAGAATTTGTGGTGTTATAGTGGTGCACACACCCGTGATTCGTTGTCGTAGTTCTTGCAAGTTTTCTGGTTTTGTTGCGAATACCCTCTTCTTTACATAACCCCAAAAGAAGAAGTCAAGGGAAGCGAGGTCGGAGGATCTTGGTGGCCATTCAATAGGCCCTCTACGCCCAAACCAACGACCAGAAAGTTCTCATCAAGGTATTGTCTTACAGTTAAATGGAAGTGTGGAGGTGCCCTATCCTGCTAAAAAATTGGATCGAAGTCAAAAGCATCATTCTCAATGGTAGCTACAATTATTGCAGGAGTAATAGCTTCTTCTAAAAGTTGTAAGTATAAGTGTTCGGTAAGATTTCTTTCAATAAAAAAGGGGCAATTACCGTATTACCGAAAATTCCGGCCCATACGTTTAATTTCACAGAATTTTGTGTATGGCCTTCTTCAATCCATTAAAGATTTTGATCACTCCAGTCTCGATAATTTGTCGATTAACTAAACCATTAAAAAAAAGATGGCTTCTTTACTGAAACATATCCGATAGACGGTAGTTTGGTTGTGTGGCAATTAAATGTTCCACAAAACTGCAGGCTTCGATCTGGGTTATCTTCACTAAGTTCTTGTACAAGATGAACTTTAAAGAGATGAAAATTTATGCTTTTATAAAATTTTATGCACTGTTGATTTGCCTATGGTACCTACATCGAAATTATTTTGCGCACTGATTGCTTTGTTTCAATGGCAATTGTCCCCAAAACTTGTATTTAAAGCTCCTCGGTTTTAACGGACGGGCGACCGGAGCATGGAGCGTCTTTTACGTTAAAAGTTAATTTTTTCACAACACTTCTTACGTTACGGCGTTGTCTGTCCGGTAGCGTAGTGGTTAGAGCCTCGGCTCGCCGCGCCGGCGATCCGGGTTCGAATCCCAGCCCCGCCGGGCAGACATATTTAGGTAGTAGTTATTTAAAATAACGTCCGTGGTGGCACTACCGCGTTGTCTAAAAGGTGCTGTGAAATGCAATATTTGCATGTTTCAGTGCTTGGGCAGCGTTGACGGAACTCGGGCATAAAAGATGATCGGAAAACCCGGCACTCACGGTACTCTGGTATTTAGGAGTATATATGTATATGTATATGTCTAATATAGTATATATGTATATGCAAATCCTTCGTGAGTTGTCACAAAGATAAAAAAAAACTAGGAAAAACTGGTCTGTCTGGAAAAATATTATTAAACAATCTTGCTGCCTCGTGATAATTTCGATTACCATACAAAAAAATATTTTTAACTTTGTCTTTATTTGCGCGAACCATATCGAAATGTATAAAATCACAAAATTTATTAATGTCTTTTTAATGTTACTGTCAAACTAAATCAGCATAAACGGATACTGCTGGAGAGAGATAATAGAAGAATGTCGTAAAAAATACTTTCAGAACGTGATAATATATTTTTTTTTGATAAATTTAAATAGTTTTATTCGGATGCTAGTTACTTTACAGACCTCTAGTTTTAGCTGCAATGTTTATTTTTTAAAGGCCTTTAAAATCAGCTATATATCGACATAGGATTTCATTTAAGATTTTTGGGTGCAACCCCCTGGTGCCTCCAAGGTTAAAAACTTGTAAATGTGTAAAAAAGTGGATTTTTTTATATGTATGCATTCGGAGATATTAGCCCGTACTAAGACTTTTTGGACACCCTGTCTATATATATATATATATATATAAATATATATATATATATATATATATATATATATATATATATATATATATATATATATATATATATATATTATATATTTATATAAATAATATAAATTAAATAAAAATAAAAAAATTATATATTTTTTATATCTTTTGTTATTAACATTGCAAGAGCAGACTAGCTCTATATAAAAAGTTGTACTTCTCGAAAATAATATACGCATACTTTTATTGTGGAGAAAGACTCAATAACTTTTTAATTTTAATTGATATTCCCAGAAAACAAAATACACTATAAAAAACTATAATTTTACTTAAAGGGTTAAGCATAGCGTATTGCAATTTAAACTTTGGTATTATGTTTTCAGTTTTCTACTTAAAATATCTTATAGCGAAAATGGTAATTAAATTTTTTGCCATATTTATGTACTTAGCGTACTTGAAATAGCTAAGAAACCCTTAGAGCTTCAAGGAAGTCTAAAATTAAACAGAAGATACGATGTTGCAGTAGCTAGAAAATTATGGACCTGTTTACTAGGGAAAATTATATACGAGATATAAGCCTAGAAATAATATTTAAAAGAAAGAAGTAATTTAAAGATTGAGAGACAAGAATTTATACCGGGTGATACAGCGGACATGTAACAGCCCATAACTTTTTTATTTATAAGAATTAATTTTTGAAATACAGGTGATGCACCTGAGCACCTGTCATTAGGACACGCTTTTAACGACTAATTAAAACTAATGGGTTTAACCAAAGCTAACCCTAAATTTTAAATTTTAAATAGCACCCTGTATATATTTTTAGCCTTCCTAATTTGCCTTAAAGTTCTCTTTTTAACCATATGTCACACTTGTCTTTGACTTCAAAATGGTTGCCAAAATCTCTTTTTCCCAAAATTTTAGGAGGCCATGATGTGACAATTACAAATTATCAGCGGGTAAAAGGCGTTGAGATGTGAACAATAAGGTGAAAAAATATTTGTGATTTTGTTATTTTTTGTCTAATTAATAAGAGTTAGAAATAGAGGTTAATTTTTAAAATTTTAGAAATGTTTAAAATTTTAGAAATGTATTTTTTTAAAGCATATTTGGTAAAAGGTCAGTTGTGCATATTAATTTTAATAAATTAAATTGGTTGATCTAAAGTTAAATTAAATAAAAATTAAGTATCCTATTTTGGGTTCTGAGATATTAAGCATTAAAAAAAATATTTCTAAAATTTTAAAAATTAACCTCTATTCCTAACTCTAAATTAATTAGATAAAAAGTAACAATATCACAAATATTTTTACGCATTATTCTTTACATCTCAACGTGTTTTACATGCCAATAATTTGTAAATGTCACGTCATGGACTATTAAAATATTGGAAAAAAAAACGATTTTGGCAGCCATTTTAAGTCAAATGACATAATATAGTTAAAAGAGAATTTTAAGGCGGATTAGGTAGGCTAAAAATATATACAGGGTGCTATTTAAAATTTAAAATTTAGGGTTACTTCCGGTTAAATCGAAAGTGAAAAAATTGGTTTTAATTAGTCATTAAAAGCGTGTCCTAATGACAGGTGCATAACCTAAATTTTAAATGCAACAGCATAAAAGGGAAGATTTGCCAATAACAGTGGCGTAGATATTATATTAAAAGAAGTCCATAATTATTCATAATTTCTAAAATTTATATATAATTAATTAATATAAATTTAGCAAAAAAAGCAGTTTAGGTATCAACAATTATATAATTACTTTTAAGACCCCAATAAACGAATACCTTAAGTTGTATCGTGTTTCAGGTATGGCAATGACCATATTATGCTACTAAGGGTCTACTCGGTCATTTTATTATTTTTTTCTTTTCTATTTTTTAAAAGTTTATGCATTAAACAACTTTTTTAAAAATTTTAAAATTATCCATGTATTCTAAATTCTATTCTGCCTTGTACGTTTTATTATCTGAGCGCGCGACAAAGCGAGCATAGCTTTAGCAAACCGCCAATCATCGAAGGCTTTTAAAGAGGCAGTATAAAGCTTAGAGAAGATAAATTAGATAAGAGTCAAATCCTGGAAGAAGCAGAAGGAATTTTCGTATAGTGCAGGCATCGACGATTTCATATTGGTAAGGTTTTTTTTATTTTTCGATAAAACTTTACTTCAAACGCGTTTATCTCGAAACTTTGATTGTCGACCTTTCGTTGTCCAATTCTTAGAGCCTACTGAAGCGATTCTCATAAAATTTTAACTAGCTAACCCTCAGATGTATGAGTTTAATTCGACCTAAAATCATCTAAAATTTTAATTTTTACTAATTTTTTAAAGCAAAAATCACAAAAAAAAGAACACTTTAAAAAAATCTAAAATTGTCAGCCATTTTGTTAATTACATGTAAAATTTAATGATTGTAGGTCAAATCAAACCCACTGTTATATACCTATTTTAACGCCACTAACGGCCGAGTGATGATCGCGTTAAATTTAGCAATGGACTTAGCAATTGTTAAAAGTAAACAACGGTTTAGAATGTTTAACAAAACGTCATTGTCAGTGTTATTCAATGATTTTAGTAGGCAACCTGTCAAACTGTGACATTTTGTTAAACATTCTAAACCATTGTTAACTTTTAACAATTGTTAAGTCCATTGCTAAATTTAACAACGCCATCATCACTCGGCCGTAAATGTTTTAATTTCAGATGATTTTTTCCAGAGATATGGACAACGTAACTCACATGTCTACTTCTTGAAGCGTTACCATAACCTATAATTATTATTATGTATAAAAAATGTTTAAAATTATATAAAAAATAGAACTTTCAGCAGTTTAAGAGTGTGTTTATTACGCCCAACATCCTTTTTATTAATAACTTTGATAGAAACTTAAAAAAAAAGAAAATATCGTTTTTAGAGCGCGCCGAGTAGACTAACCCCTTGAAGCAATGCAAAGCAAGCAAATTTTATTTTTTTAAATGTCTAAAGGATTAAGATTTCAAGGAAAAAACACTAAATGCTTGATAAAAGAAATTATAAGTGGGCTTAAAAAAAAGCTGCCCTCTGATTGACACGGATTTCACCCTCCTTGATGATCTAAAAAAAATGACTATTTCTTAAAGAATACGGATGTAGTTTTCATTTGACGGGATCTTTTTTGTTATTTTTTTCACCATTTAAAACAAATCCCAAAGTTGAAGAAATGAGGAAAAAAATTACTCTTTTTTTACATGGTCGCCATTTGCAAAAAAAAAATTGCAAATCGCTTTCGTCAAACGTAAATTACATCCCAAATTTTTAGAAAAACCAAGATTTTTTAAAAATCATTAAGGAGGGTGAAAACGTATTAACCAAGGGGCAGCTTTTTTTGAGTCTTCACTTTGCGGGCTTGTACTTTTTTGAATTATGACTTTTTTTTACTATTTTTTTTTTACTTTTTTTAACATAAATAAACAAACGATTTAAATAGCCTGATGGTAAAAATCTTTACCGTTTTTCATTTAAAGCGTTTTAAAAACTTCTTAAATTTGCCCTCTAGGCTAGAATACCCCCTTTAGCAAACACATATGTTTGTTTAATGTATATTTAGTGACCTATACTACAGGGATCCCCAAATAGACTACCCATTTTAATTGCTCAGTAAAATTGTTAAAACTTAGGTACCTAATAAAACTAACATTTTATTACACTTAATTACAATTCACTCTTTTACTTTAATGCACTTTTCAAGATTTGACAAGAAATGATTCATGACACGATGAAGGAAAACCTGATCTATTCACCGGACCTCCTCAGGAATTCGGATTTTAAGATCTTTGATATTTTCTGGACGAGTTGCAAAAACCTTTGACTTTAAATAGTCCAACAGAAAAAAGTCTGGGGACCTTAAAAGCCAATTTAAATCCCCAAATAGTGAAATGAGTCGGCCCTTAAACACTTCTCGCAAACTCTTTTAGAGTTTTTAGCGGTATGTACTGTCGCTTCATCTTTTTCTACTAAGTTACTCTTTATGTTTTCATGCAAAAACTTATTGTTGAACTTGAATAATCCATGCCAATTAAAACTAAAATTAAATTATGTGATCAAACCTAATGATGCTTTACTAGAAAAATGACCTTTTACGAAAATCAATTTTCCAAGATTTGTGACGGGTGTCTACTCGATTAAAAATATGTTGATTCAAATTCCAAAGGCTATAGAAGATAATAATATATATAAAAAAAACGTACTGACTTATCTCATATAGAATTTATTTTATTATTAAAATAGGTAGTCTATTATGGGGAACCCTGTATAATCGTTCATTAATAGAAACTCATGCATTAATGAGGGTAATTAATGAATAGTTTTTATACGTTTATATTACTTATAAATAGACGATGGCCGAAAAAATTAAAAATATCTAGATACTTTTATTTTGGTCTGGCGTTGTCGGACACCTTGACACAAATCTTTACTCTCTAAACTATTCTTTCGCTACTCCAGTCGATATTAGATTTCAGGAAAATCCTGCTTAAATGACAAGTCACTATATTGGTCTCTGGGGCTACATCCGATTTTTCTCACAGGAATCTTCGGGATATTGGCTTACAATTTTGAATGGATGGGGATTTCTTTTGTATGCGGATAAATAGGATAAAACATGTGCCAAAAAAGTTTTTTAAATAACGTTTTTTTCCCAATATTTGGGGTGTAAGATACATGTTTACATTTTATGTAGAGGGTGTTCGAAAAATAGATGTGACTAATTTTAGGCACAAAGACTCCAGATGTCAAAATAGGTCAATTTATACCAACCAAGACATTTTTTGTTTTCTCGTAATAAATTAACTTTTTTCCCCAGATAAAAATAAAGAAGGTATGAAACTCAAACTTAAACAATTAGGTCATATCTACCAGGTGTCGATTTAGAAATGTACATCCCCTTAACTTTTTAATTTTTTATTGTACAAAATAAAAATGTCAGGTTGTTGGGTTAATTCTGTAGTTTTTAAATCTACAATCAGATTTTTATTATTTCTTAGTCTAGCCAAGGTACGACAAAAAGTATGATATTTTAAACTGGTACACCCAGTATTTTACATCACCATTAATAAGATATTTCACAGAGATTTACAAAAATATTACAGTTGAAATGTCCATCGTTCATAGTTTCGGAAATATGGGCATCCAAATCTGAAAAATACAGTTTAATTTTCAATATATCTAGAGCAGTAAGCTTTAATAATAAAGATGGACACATCAAATGTGATATGTTTTTTTAAAGCTCTTAGAATTTCATAATGAATTATGGTTTTTAAGTGCCTAAATGCGAAAAAATCACAAAGTGCTAAATTTCGGCATGCGTTTAGGTAAATTTGTCATAATTTTAAAAATTTTAAATTATCTTAAAATCTATACATTTTTGCAAATCTATGTAAAAAGCTTTTTTATAGTGAATACATTTTTTATTGATATGGAAGCTTCTAAGACAAATATATATATATATATATATATATATATATATATATATATATATATATATATATATATATATATATATTATAAAGCAATATTAAAAATTATTAATAATAATTAAAAGAAAAGGAAAAATCGAAAGCTGATTTTTTTTTACATTTTGTCCATAATTTTTTTTTTACAAAACATAGGTACTGGCATTCCTTTACAAAAAAGACGTCTGACATTAAAACCTAGACATTTGGTAAAATATATATTATTTTTTAAATGTGCTAATAAAATTTTTTGATTTTTTTTTCATCAAATTTTCCGTTATATCAAAACTTTTATTTATTTATTAAACAATATTTTATGGAAACAAATTATTTATAACTTATTATAATTTTTACAAAAAAGATTTCTATATGATTTTTTATTTTGTCCATAATTTTTTTTTACAAACATAGGTATGGCATTCTTTACAAAAAAGACGTCTGACATTAAAACCTAGCATTTGGTAAAATATATATTATTTTTTAAATGTGCTATATAATTTTTTGATTTTTTTTTCATCAAATTTTCCGTTATATCAAAACTTTTATTTATTTATTAAACAATATTTTATGGAAACAAATTATTTCATAACGTTATTCTAATTTTTTACAAAAAGATTCTTATATATTTTTGCTCAATTATCTAATTAAATGGGCAAAAATAATTTAAAATTCTACAATGATAACAAATTTAGCCTGTTTTCAAAAACGTAAGCCTAAATTTATTGGACCTTATTTTTTTTTCATTTAGGCACTTAAAGATCATAATCAGTCATAAAATTGCTACTTATAAAAAAAATACGTATTATTAAAACGCAGATTTTATTAGCAGTAAATTAAATTATTATTTGGAATAAAATTTTTAAAAATAAATCTATATAAAAATTGATCACTTAATTGTAATATTATAATTTATTTACAAGGTAGAAACTACATAATAAGTAAAAAAAGGACTACTAACTGAATAACCTGGCACACTAACACTAGCAGGTGTCACTAAATTGTTTTGGATTACATATCCTGGATCAGATCTGCCTCCAATATTTTTGGGGTCTACTGGTTCGGAATCTGGATTAACGTTGTCAGTATCTATACCAACCTTCGGATTTACTTTGTCAACACCACAGAACGAGCAGGGTTGTTGGGTTGTCACTTCCTCTTTATCTTTATTATCACTTTCGTCTATATCTTGCGGTTTTGGAGTTCTTCGTGATATTCCACGACGTCGTGGAATAAGCGGCTGCATTCTGGAACCAAATTCTGGAGAGTTAGGACTTCTTTGATTAAATTGTGGGTCAAATTCCAAATTATTCGGATTTTCTAGTCCATTTCCAAAGGCTGGTCGGTTAAGACTACCGGGAAATCTGCCGCCTTGGTTAAATTGCGGATCAAGCTCACCATCAGGTATATCACGATTATCCGGATCTTCGCTTCCCCGTCGAAAATCTGGTCCATTTTGATTTCCAGGGAACCGTCCACCAAATGCGGGATTTTGGTTAAAAGCAGGATTTAAACCTGCTCCTCTATAATCTGGTCCAATCCGGTTTCCAGGACTTGTCGGAAATTGTCTACCAAAGTCGGGACTTTGGTTAACAGCTGGATAAAATCCATCTTGTCTAAAATCTGGGTTTCCAACTGGAAATGGTCCATTTACTCCTGGATTTGGATTAAAAGCAGGATCGACTCTACCTTGTCTAAGACCAGGCCCTATTTGACTACCAGGATTTACGGCCAATTGAGGAACATTATTTATCGTCACTGCACCATCTCGGACTTCTAGACTCTGATAGTGTCCAGGTAAAGACAAATAATATGAATATCCATAGGGTTTTGTTAAAACCGAAGATGTGACACTGCATAGAATTAAAAATATGTTTACTAAATGCATATTAATATAGCGATTTTTAAGTGACTGTCGCAATAAAAACATTGTTAGAGTTTATATATCTGATTTAATAATTAGCCAGTGGCGTAGGTCAATACAGCACACTAACCAAAATATGACAAAAATTTATTAAATTTAAACACACGTTAATGGTTTTTATTGCCTCTGTGTACCAAAAATGTATTCAGATATAAAAAAATTACACCTTTTTTTAAAAAGAACGTTTACTTTTTTAAGCGGTATTTTCACAATGTGCCTCCATTGTATGCATTGTGATCAGATAATTTCTAAGGTTCTTAGTCTATTTTTTCCGACACATTTAATTAGTGCTCTAGTGATTTTTTTAATACTGGCAATGGGTTCCATTTTTAAAAAAGCAAAGTTATTGGTCTTAGTTCCAACAAAAACCATGCAGCCTAGTATACCAGTGATCTTTATGTTTTATAGTTTTTCTTCGGGTTAACAGAATTAAATTTTTAAACTTTGGTGTTTAATTTTTTAAATTTGTAACTACCAAAGCACCTTTTATAAATTTTGATTAAGTATTTGTGTTCTTTTTAGTTTTGCTCCATCCAACAATATAACTTTTATTTTCTTTGAACTAAGTAACTTATGTATTTTTGGCTGCTGCTCTCCTATAAGTGTCTTTTATTAGAGATGACAGCTTTTTTTAGTTGGTTGTTTAAAAAATGCGTATTATAATTACGTTTACTATAAATCTAAGTATATTTTAAATATATATTATGTCACGGCCAAATCTCACGCTTGGCTAAAATTAGGACCATTCAGTAAATATACAGGGTGATTCAAAAGCACTTTGACAAACTTCAGGAGGTGATTCCTCACAATATTCTAATATGTATTGTCCAAATAAACAAATGTCCGGAAATGCTTCGTTTTCAAGATACAGGGTGATAAAGTTTTATTTTTATTTTAGTTTTTTTTTAATTACTTTTGAAATACTGACCATAATTAAACGAAAATTGGTGTCGAAAGGATTTTCGAGGTGTCGAATTCGAATCTGATGTTATTAGTGTTCTTACTCCTATGGGGCGCCACTTACACGTCTTTTTCTTTTTTGAAGACATAACTTTTTCAAGGGTACTTTTAGCACATTTTTTATTAGAAAATCGATTCCTCCGTCATATCTACGTAAGAAGTCGCTACAAGCAACCGTTTTCTAGATATTTGGAGTTAAAATTTTCAAGTCAATTATAATCGCTGCATGTTAAAGTTATAACCATTATTTTACATTTTTCACAAGATGGCTTAGGAAATAAATTTGACGTTTATCAAGTAAGTAGTTATGGTAATTACTTATTATGTACAGTTAAACGTTCCTCGTTAGTTGTTTGGCTTTATCATTGAATTGTTGAAACTTTAACACCCTGTATCTTGGAAACGAAGCGTTTCCTGACATATGTTTATTTGGACAATCCATACTAGAATATTCTAACTTTGTCAAAGTGCTTTGGAATCACCCTGTATAACATAATTACCCAATATGTTTTGGATAAAAAAGCATTTTGTTTTAAATTAACGAAACAACTGTACATAGCTTACAAACTAACTTAGTAGTTTGAAAACCTTATATCAAGGTATTTTTTTATCCTTATGACAGCCCACGACGGCTTGTTTGAAGACCAAGTACAAGGTCTCGAATTTTTTTATGTTTAACCCATTTTACCCCCAGTTCCGTCAACTTTGTCCGTTATTGTGCCGACACATGCAGATTTTGCATTTCACGGCACCTTTTTTCTAGACAACGCGGTACTGCCACCACGGATGTTATACGAATAAAAACTACTTCTGAACTACACCCCAATTAACGTCTGGATAATGTCATCTGGACAGACAAAGTGGATTTCGAACCACAACCAACGGCACACTGCGTTTATAGCGGTCACTGGAAGTTTAAAGTTTTATGTAGTTTATAAACTAACAAAACGAAATTTGAACAATTAAAGGCCTTTAATTGTACCACCATTTTTAATATACAATTAAATTGAAAAATTTACTTAATCTTAAAAAATAACTTAATTTAAAATTATTTAAACTTTGATATAAATATTTAAGATATTCTAAAAGCTTTTTTTCAAAACCTTATGCTTTAGTTTGGATTTGCCACTGAAATATTAGAAGATATTTTGATCGTTAAGAACTTTTTGTATTGTTGTTGTAATAAATATTATATAAATAAGATTTAGTAAATCTGCCATTATGTAGAAATTTTGTAAAAAATTTAGGAATTTTGATTTAAATGGTAATTTCTAAACAATATTTTGGGGTTTTTATTTTACTTACAGTTAGAGGAAATAATTTATCAAGTTTTTCTTGGTTAGTTTGTGATGTGAAATCCATACTCGTGTTGTTATTTTGAAAGGAAATGCCTTCTGAACACAAAATTGCGAACTATTTGTTTAGTAGAATAACTGATGGAATAGTAAACATACTAGCCTAGTTTACGTTTCAAAAGTAACACACATAATGTTGGCATTGTTTGATTTGGGTTTTCAGAATTATCTAAATACCGGATAATCGTATTAGAGATATTTTAATTATATTTAAACTAAATAAAACGTTTTGGGCTCAACTAATTTATATTTAATTTACCTGTTGCTACTTTTTTCTTGAGGAACATAGGGACGCTTATGATAACATTGACAGTTTTGGACACAAATTTTAATGTTTTAAGTTTACTTAAATGGTTGGCTTTCTGGTGATTTTAAGCATAATATTCACCTCACATGCGAGAACAAGGATCTGCACGATTTGAATTTTAATTTGGAGTTTTAGCACTACCAGATAAAATACTTAAGAGTGTAAGCTTTATAAGTATTTATGTTTTTAAAAGTACGTATAGATATATACATATTTTTCTGCATTTTTTTAGAAACTATTGATGGTGCGATGCCGATGGTGAAACAAATTCAACGGTATCTTGTAAACTGTAAGAAATACAGAAACGATTAAATTGTGTCAAACTGAAGAATATTAGTTTTTAGTTATGTGTGTTTGTATTTTAAACATTTTAAATATTTTTAAAGATATCTAACCCTATTTGTAATAATAGATTAATAGTACAAACACACAACAAGGGATAATGCTATTTTTTTTAAAATTCGACATTCTGTCCACGATCATTTATTTTTTTTATTATATTAACCATTTTTTTCAGTACTGATCTGGCTTTTTAAAGGCATTTTTAAAAGGTCGATATGAATAACATTTGGTTCTTAAATAATAATTTTAATAAATTTATTTCTGTTAATGAATAAAAAAAACTCCCTCTTATAAACATTTTTTTTTCTTTAGAACGAGATTATTACATTTTTTGTTTTTCTAACGTGAAACTATTACAAACTGTCAGTTTTAAAAATAAAAATCACAATAGCCAACCCAAACAGCCAAGCAATAAAATGCCCAACTTTAAATACAATTTGACTTTTGCTGTATCTCTACCTAAATATTTACCAAATTACAGTAGTAAACGACAATGGCCCATCCTGTAAAAAATTTAAAACTGTCCCAATATCAATTACTTTTGCAAAGTGGGCATATTCCACTTACATATATTAAAATATGTTATGAAGTGTTGGGTATGGTAAAAAGAAACCAGTGGCGTAGATAATTTTATTTTCTGGGGGTATATATATATATATATATATATATATATATATATATATATATATATATATATATATATATATATATATATATATATATAATATATATATGTATCAATTATTTATTTATATATTTATTTACTTTAAGAAAAAATATGAAAAACATGTTTCCTTTTTTCATAGTTTGTACACATTACATGAATGGGCGAAAATATAAGTGGGTTTGTTCGTATAACTGGTAAATAAAAAAGGGAATGTTTATTGCGAGTCTGTAGGGAAGAAAAATGTAATTTAATTTAACTTAAAATATTGGGACAATCTATTTTATTGTTTAATAATTTATGACAAAAAAAAATAATTGAAAAATATTCTGTACGTCTTGAAAGAGTCACAAAGTTCTATCTACTTAACAAAATATCATTTGAAAATCAAGTAGGTGGATAAGTACCATCCAGCTTAAACCAAAAAATTTAGCAAAACGTCTTTAAATCTTTTCTAAGCTACTAGAATATACTTCATAAGCCAGCTACCAAATAAGAGAGCCATACCTCAGTTTGAAACGCACAAAGGCACTAAACAGAACAATTAACGACTTTATATCACTAAAGTCTCTCGAATTACGCAAAATAAAGCTCAAGCTTTTATAGGACCTTAACACTATTTCATTATTGTGATTTACAAAAGACAACTAAGCGTCACAAGTGATTTCCAAATACTTAAAGTAAGAGCATTTTTGCAGTTTTACTTTTTACAGTTTACCATTTTGTAAGGAACATTAATTGGTGTTATTTTCCGAGTAAATGTAATCGAACCATTTATATATATATATATATATATATATATATATATATATATATATATATATATATATATATATATATATATATATATATATATATATATATATATATATATATTTTTTTTTGAGATTCTAGTTTTCTTTGCCCTTTTTTTTATAATAACATATACTTTTTCGTTTTGATTTCTTGGTTTTAGGTCGGCCAGAATGTAAACATTATGTTTTTAGTACTTTATATTGATGACGTTTTGATCATTTTTCGATCTTTTTCAAATCTAAACGTTAGGTTTCAGAAACAAAGTTAGTATAACTAGTGACATCTAAATAAAAAAAAAACACAAAAAAAAACTTACTCTAGAGCGTTAAATTAATAGTGCACACTAATCAACAAACATGTGTATATTTACATTTTTAACAACACAACACAAGGAACGGACCACTTATATTAGTAATAAAATATGAACTGATTATTAGAGAAGGGCGATGTATATTTTATTAAGATTGTTGATATCTTTTTTATCGTTTATGAAATTTGGGTTTTTGTGAACTTCGATCATCTCTATATACACATGTTTGTTGATTAGTGTGCACTATTAATTTAACGCTCTAGGGTAAGTTTTTTGTGTTTTTTTTATTTAGATGACACTAGTTATACTAACTTTGTTTCTGAAAGCTAACTTTTAGATTTGAAAAAGATCGAAAAATGATCGAAACGTCATCAATATAAAGGACTAAAAACATAATGTTTACATTCTGGCCGACCTAAAACCAAGAAATCAAAACGCATATATATATATAAAAAAAAAAAAAAAAAAAAAAAAAAAAAAAAATATATAATATATATATATATATATATATATATATATATATATATATATATATATATATATATATATATATATATATATATATATATATATAAAACCTGAAAACATAAATTTATCCACCATAAAAAACAAACCAAAACTAAACAAAAAACATCTAATTCTAGAAAGTTATATTTTGGAATATAGACTTCAGTTTTTTTTTCAATTTGGTTTTTTAGGAATAAAGAAATTAAAATTTTTTGACTGCCACGCTTACTTATTTTAAAAATATAAAAAACTATTAGTATTTACTATAACAAAAAAAATACCACATATCTGTAAATCTGATATATCACGCCACGGGCCACGCTGATAAAAGCTTTAAATTTTGAATTCAGACTTTAATCTTTAAATTTAGACTCTATTCTCTGAATTTAGAGTATAAAGTCTAAATTCAGAGATTACCGTCTAAATTCAGAGGTTAAATTCTGAATTAGGAAAAGAATTACAGCGCTGCCCTTTTACGCTTTTGTAGTTAACTGTCCTTCGATAATTGCAAAATTTATTTTAAACGTATTTGATTTTTTATTCTTATTAGTAAAAAAGAAAGATTTATTGTCGAGTCTATGGTTATTACTACATTATTTTAATACGCTCGAAAATTGTTTTACTATTGACAATGCTAATTATTTTAAAATTAACCACACAGAAGAATATATTTTAAAGGTAATTTTGAATTTAAAACATCTAAAAAATGGAGTTTACACTTTTTTTTCAAAAAAGGAAAAATTTTTAAATTAAGAAAATGTTCGTTTTAACTTAACGTTTTATATTTTTTTCCGATTGCATAATCGTTGTATCTTAATTAAAGTTTATTTAGCGAGACATCCCTTCTGTAAACCATGATATTATAAAAACTTGGAATTCCTGCATAAATTTTAATTAACAAAGTGTTTGCGAAAGTTCTTGTTTTGGCCAAAGTTAATGAATGTTTATAAAAGTAATTATATGACATTAACCCCGCGATTATCTACTTTTTTTTTTTTAAAAATGTCTTAATTTTTTCTAATTATAGTTAATATTACCTACATAAACGGATTAACTAAACTCAGCCAGAAGATAACAGATTATAAATTTAATATATCTGATTTTGACTCATTTTAATTCTTATTGTATTTGTTTCGTAATATGGCCCAAAACTTTTTTCGTAACTAAATTTTTAAAAGTTCTAGCTTTAGCATAATTATGCAAGCCACACACATTAAGGAAATTCTTTAAAGAATAACTGCGCAAGCCGGGTTGGCGGTCTGCACAGTGTAAAACAAAAGAGTTCTCACCGGCTCTGCATGGAAATTTCTAACGCCAACAATTTTTCCGGCTGGCTTTGGTTATAATAAAAAAAGTGGAACACCCAGTAAAAATTAAATACAGTTAATAATTTTTACGTCTGTTTGTAAATTTAAAAATTAAAATTGATAGAATTTTAAAGAATTTCGGATCACCCCTTTTTCTACAGTACCTTTTTTCATAAATTTCTGCTTATACATACCACAGAGCTGTTCGTTGTGGTATAATGTAGTTTACGCAGTGCTGTATCCCAAAAATAGTAAAACATAATCTTTTTTAATCTCTAAACACTAAAAAACACACACACCCATAGCCTCGTCAGCTTCAAATAAGTTTGGATTCCATTTTCGAGCCGAAAAGTATTTCTCTTCTTTCAATCTGTATACTCTGTATGTATATCAACTCAGACCATCTTTAGAACATTGTTCTCGGATCTGGGAAATGGCCGTCCCCTACAACACTTAGTATTTTGGACTCCATTCAAAGAAGAGCTGTTCGTCTTATAAATGATCCCACGCTTACAAAGAGGCTTCCTCCACTTGCCCACCGTCGAGCTCTGGGGGATCTGTCGCTTTTCTATAGGTATTTTCACGGCTTCTGCTCAAAGGAGTTGGCCAGTATAATTCCTCCTCTGGCAGCTCCCAATAAAGTAACACGTAGTGCAACTTTAATGCATCCTTTTACAGTTTAACTAGAGAGGTCCACTTCCCGCTTTTTTGGTTCCTTCATTCCTAGAGTGTCCAGACTATGGAACCCGCTACCCGCAAAAAACCCCCCAGTCTCCAAAAAATTTTAGTCCCTGTGAACAAACCCGTTCCCCCCCTAAGGCCCCCGGTACGTTAGTTTTAGGCCTAGCCTTTGTGGACTGTCCCAAGATAAAAAAAAAAATTTTGAAAAAGCTGTTCACATGTTCCTAAAAAAAACCATAAACTACTTTAATAACTCCTAAGTTTATTTTCTCCATGATCGCCTAGGTATCCCGATTGGGCTCATAAAAAAGTTGGGATCAGGGATACCATAAACCGAAAAATTTCTTCCTTTCTGATCCTTCACAAATACTGGCTTTTGGGCGAAATGATATGCCAAAATAACCAAAAACACTTTTAAAAAGCATACCTCGGGGGTTTAATGAATGTACATGGTCTTCATTTATATTTTGACACCCCTTAAAAGATAACTTTAAAGGGTGAAAAAAAAATTTCTTGTAAAAAAAAGGGTTTTTTAGTTTTTCATTTATTATTTTGTAGCATAACAAAAAACAATAAACATTAAAAAGGTAAGGTATAAATATAAAAATATATATATATAAAATATATATATATATATATATATAAAAAAAAAAAAAAAAAAAAAAAAAAAAAAAAAAAAAAAAAAAAAAAAAAAAAAAAAAAAAAAAAAAAACAGAGAGGTCCACTTCCCGCTTTTTTGGTTCCTTCATTCCTAGAGTGTCCAGACTATGGAACCCGCTACCCGCAGAAGTTTCTCCTCCCAGTCTCCAAATATTTGAGTCCCGTGTGAACAAACTCCGTCTCACCACACCTAAGACACCCACGGTACGTTAGTACTTAGGCCTCAGCCTTCGTGGACTGTCCCAAGATAAAAAAAAATTAAGATAAAAGCTGTTCACATGTTCCTAAAACAACCATAAACTACTTTAATAACTCCTAAGTTTATTTTCTCCATGATCGCCTAGGTATCCAGACTTGGACTCAGTAAAAATGTATGGGATCATGGGATACCATAAACCGAAAACTTACTTCCTTACTGCATCCTTCACAAATACTGGCTCTTTGGACTGAAATGATATGCCCAAGATAACCAAAATCACTTTGAAAAAAGCATACCTCGGGAGTTTAATGAATGTACATGGTCTTCATTTATATTTTGACACCCACTTACAACGATAACTTTAAAGGGTGAAAAAAATTAGCTTGTAAAAAAGGTTTTATAGTTTTTCATTTATTATTTTGTGAGCATAACAAAAGAAACAATAAACATTAAAAAGGTAAGGTATATATATATATATATATATATATATATATATATATATATATATAATATATATATATATATATATATATATATATATATATATATATATATATATATATATATATATATATATATATATATATATATATATATATATATATATATATATATATATATATATATATATATATATATATATATATATATGTGTGATGAAGGAACGAAGAAAGGTTTGGGGCCTCTAACTGAACTGTAAAAGATATAAAAGTTGCACTACGTGTTGTTCTGTTGGGAGCTGTCAGAGGAGAAATTATACTAGCCAACCTCTTAGAGCAGAATCCGTGAAAATACCTATAGAAGAGCGACAGATCCCCTACAGCTCGACGGTGGGCAAGAAGAAGAACTCTTTCTGTGAGCGTGGGATCATTAATAAGACAAACGGCTCTTCTTTGAATGAAGTCCGGATGCTAAGTGTTGTAGAGGACGCCATTCCCCAGACATGAGAAAAATATTCTAAAGAGGGTCGGATTTGGGATACATACAGAGTCTACAGATTGGAAGAAGAGAAATACTTTCTGTCTCGAAAGAGAAAGGAAGGAATGTCTTAGGATGTTTATATTTTCTGGTCTTTTATAATACATTTATTTTTTTAAGTAACTCCACAAAAATAGAGCCAGAGGGTTTAAACCAGCGTTATTGGGCGGACATCTAAGAGTGTCATACCTTCCTATCCAAAAAACCATATTTCTCGTTGAGATACTAAGTTAAAAAAATTATCAATTGAATTATTAATTAAATACTCAAATATTTTTAAAACGGCTAAACAAAATGCCAGAAAACCATATGTTTTTGGAAAAAGGATGCATATACCTTTCATTTAAAATACATATATACAGGGTGTCCCATTACAAAAAAATAACTTATTAATATATTTTTTAACTTTTTAATGTTCATTTGTATATTTCGTTATACTCAAAAGATCCTTTTTAGTTATCGTTGTAAGTGGGTTTTAAAATATAAATGAAAATCCTGTACACAAAATTCGAAATGTGTAATAGATTCTAAACATAATTCCGTTATTTTCATTTTATATTTTAATCACATTAGTTTTATGTTGTGTATGTTCTATTCATCTGTACAAAGTATTATTAAATTACATTACATTTTCTTACCTGTTCTATCAATCTAAAATATTTTCAGCATTGCAGTTGCGTATATATAAATCCTAAAACTTATAATTTTAAATGAACAAAAAAAAAAAAAAAAAAAAATTATATATATATATATATATATATATATATATATATATATATATATTATATATATATATATATATATATATATATATATATATATATATATATACAGGGTGATTCAAGGTCGATGGTAGGTTAGACGTTTATGGAAAACGGGAATCAGAATTTTTCTGAAAATTTAGCATCTTACATTTTCTTACCTGTTCTATCAATCTAAAATATTTTCAGCATTGCGACGTTGCCGCTTCTATCAAAAAGTCCTAGAAACTTTAATTTTTTAAATGGAACACCCCCTATATTAACAAGTTTTTATATTCGCCCTTTTATTATAATACTTTTTTGTTAATATTGCCCTATACCTATCTCTATCGGTTTTCGAGATAAAAAATAATTTGTGTCAAATATGGTCCAAAACATGACCCTAATTAAACTTAAGTAAATTAGTGTTCTCAATTCATGAAAAGTTAATTTTTTGGTGGTAGTTTAGACAGACACGATGTATTTAATTTACACCGAGAAATCGACTCCATATCATACAGGGCGTGCTAAAATTACTATTATTTCCGTTATTCTTAAAAGGGGTCAAAAGATCATTTTTTCAAATGAAACCCCTGTATATTACTCAATAAAATAAAAGATGAAGAAGAACGCTTTAAGATGACATATTATGTCCCTATACCTAAATCATCAAGTTTGCTTAATAAAGCCGCTTTTTTGTGAAAAATTATTTTTTAAAGAATTTAATTTTAAGTAACCATGGAAATATCAAGCTTATGACAGTTTGACTACAAAATAATTCAATTAACATGTGAAAGTACAGAAAATAACATAATTAAGATGAATAAAAATAACAAAATTGTAAACAAAATAACAAATTTTTACAATAAATGCTGGAAATGTTGTCCATTACATTCTAAACATTTTAGAATGTGCTTTTGTAGTCGCAGTTCTTCTTTAGTAGGCAGTAGTAGGAGTAATGCACACCCTTTCTTTTAAAACACAACATAAAAAAAGTCAAGCGGCGTGAGATCGGGTGATCTCGGTGGCCAATCCCATGGCCCTAAGCGCCTAAACCAACGATCGTCAAACATTTCGTAAAGTTCCCTGGAAACTTCCTGGGTGCAATGAGCTGGCGCTCCGTCCAGTTAAAACCACGAATTCCTATATTCCTCTAAAGGCAAATTATCGACGAACTCGGTAACAGTCGTCCTTAGTATTTCGAGATATCTCTCAGCATTGAGTGTGTCATCATAAATAAAAAAGCTAATTTTATTCTTCTTTAAAATACAGAAAACATTAAGGTCAAATTTTTCTTGAAACCCCATTTCTTTTGTTACGTGAGGATTATGATCAGCCCAAAATTGCTTATTCCTTCTATTAAAAATCCCATCCCTCGTAAATTTTGCTTCGTCGCTCCAAATTATTTTTGACAAAAACTCTGGATCCTCCTGTGTAAATATTAAAAGGGTTTCGCAAAAATGCACTCTACGTTCAAAGACTTCCGCTTTAAGGGCTTGAACTTTAGTAAATTTATACGGATGCATTTAGTGATTTTCCAAAATTCGTTGTACTGAAGCATATGATACACCAATCTTCTTCTGCACTACGAATTGAAGCTTCTGGATATGCATAAAAATATGCCAAAACGTTAACAATATTGTATTCATTTGAAGTAACGGGTTTTGGTAATGTTGGAGGCGCTTTTAAATTTGAGCCATAGTTAATGAAATTATTTTGTAGTCGTACAAACTTCCTCTCGTTTATTGGTGTTAATTCAGGATACATTTGGTTAAATTTTCTGCAACTTCTGGCAATGATTTGATCACATTGTCCGTGTAAAATAAATAATTTTATAAGAACTTTGTTTGAATAATCAATATTTGCGTTCACTTTGGGAGATTTTTTTAAACACCGTCAATAACTGTTTATAAGTTACTTATAAAAGTCACCAAACTGTCATAAGCTTGATATTTCCATGGTTACTTAAAATTAAATTCTTTAAAAATAATTTTTCACAAAAAAGCGGCTTTATTAAGCAAACTTGATGATTTAGGTATAGGGACATGGTATGTCATCTTAAAGCGTTCTTCTTCATCTTTTATTTTATTGAGTAATATACAGAGGGTTTCATTTGAAAAAATGATCTTTTGACCCCTTTTAAGAAAAACGGAAGTAATAGTAATTTTAGCACGTCCTGTTTGATATGGAGTCGATTTCTCAGTGTAAATTAAATACATCGTGTGTGTCTAAACTACCACCAAAACATCAACTTTTCATGAATTGAGAGCACTAATTTACTTAAGTTTAATTAGGGCCATGTTTTGGACCATATTTAACACAAATTATTTTTTATCTCGAAAACCGATAGAGATAGTTATATGGCAATATTAACAAAAAAGTATTATAATAAAAGGGCGAATATAAAAACTTGTTAATATAGGGGTATTCCATTAAAAAAAATTAAAGTTTCTAGGACTTTTTGATAGAAGCGGCAACGTCGCAATGCCGAAAATATTTTAGATCGATAGAACAGGTAAGAAAATGTAAGATGCTAAATTTTCAGAAAAATTCTGATTCCCGTTTTCCATAAACGTCTAACCTACCATCGACCGTGAATCACCCTGTATATAAAACAGGTAATTCCATGTAAATTTTAAGGGGGTCAATTGTTGGCTCCTTTGTACATTTTACAGCAAAAATGTAAGATGACTTTTTGAAGGGACCAATCTGACAAGTCCTCGTGCCAAGTTTCAAAAAATTTTAATAAGCAAATCTTAAATTATTCAATTAAATGTAATTGCAAAATTACCAAATTTTCGGTTCAGGTAAAACCAAACAGGCATCAGTAAAATGAATATTGTCCTTGACATGAGGAAAAGTGTCAATAAATCAGTGACAGTCGGTATTTGAAAAAAAATATGAATTATTTAATCGACAAAAAACTATCCATAATAAGGTGACATTATGCGGGAAACAGTTTTAGGGCAATATCTGAAATGTTTATTTCCCCACCAAGCCCATTCCTTCCATTTCAACTATTAAACGTATTGTCAGTAAGTTCGAGAGCAAAGGTACCGTAATAAATAATTCTAAATGTTCAACTCAGGATATCGAACATAGAGCCGAAGAAAGAGAGAACAGAGATCTTAATATTCTACTGAGTGTGGAGGAAAACAAAATGGTTAGTACGAGGGTTCTTGGCCAAGAGGTAAATAAACATCATACAATGGTATTGCGCACTTAAAAAAAAAACCCAAATATTATTCGTATAAATTCGAAAAACATCAAGAGCTGCAGAAAGGAGATGAAGAGCGAAGAATGGCATTTTGTTTTGAAATTATGGAAATTTTTAAGAAATTGCCGGTATTGGAGCCAAGAAAATGAACATCGCTTTGTTCATACTCGGACAAAATATCCCCAAAAAACAAATGTATTTGTGGGAACTATCGGACACCATATCATTGGACCCTTTTTTATTGACTATAACCTGAGAGCAGAAACCTATTTGGATTTATTTCGAAATCAAATTGTACCCGCCTTGGAAAAAGTTGTTCGGGAAGATCAAATGATCTGGTACCAAATGGATGGTTGCCCCGCCCATAATGCCCTTATGGTTAGAGAGTACCTGGAAAATGCTTTTAACGGCAATATTATTGGTCCACGGTACCGGATACTTTGGCCAGCCCGGTCTCCTGATCTTTCACCGTGGGGTCAATTAAAAAGTGTCATTTATAAATGTGTAAAATTTGAGAATTTAATAGCTCAAAACCCCTATTTCGAAATTAAATTTTCGAAAACTTATTGTTGAGCTGTTAATTGAGGGTTGTTTAAACATTTGATTAATTAATGTTTTTATGTAATCCTCTATTATTTTTAAAAAGTTATTGTATTTTATTTCATTTTATTTTTCCACACCTAGTAAAATATTAAGAGTTCAGTGTATCTTTGTTTTTGATCTATTTTCGATCTTCTGAGTTAAAACATTTACACTTATTTATTGCGATGGCTTTGGACTCGAATTTACTAACAATACCTTTAATGGTTGAAATGGACCAGATAGGCTTGATGAGAAAATAAATTGAGAATATTTCAGATACTGCTATTGATTTAATTAAATTGTAGTATAATAAAATTATTTTTTTAATAATCAATAGTAATAATTGTTATAAGTTAAATTTAATTGTTACATTACATAAAATGTTTGATAAAAAAATAGTGTTAACGTGTCTTTTACTTTACTTTACAAAAAAAAACATTCCTTGTATTTGGCTGTACGTCAGATTTCACAAAGCCTTATAACAAATTGTTTGCTGGTGGCTGGCGTGTTTGTTTATAAAGATATATATATATATATATATATATATATATATATATATATATACTATATATATATATATATATATATATATATATATATATATATATATATATATATATATATATATATATATATATATATATATATATATATGTATGTATATATATTATACCGAGAAAGTAAAGAACAATTCAAAGCTTAGATTTAAAACCTAAATAAAATGTGTCATGAACAAAAACAATAAAGGGTTACCTTTGTAAGGTACAGAAGGTTTAAGAAAATATAATGTAAAGTCATAAACACAATCAAACTTTGAGTGTAATTGCATAATAAGTAGAACAACCACAATACATAGGGTAGGGAACAAAATGTAATTTAAGTAAAATAATTGGTAAAGTTATAATTGCATTGCAGAAGCCAATCGTAGTGTGTTAAAAGGAAAATATCGTTTGCTAAGCAAAGTAAACTATTAAATACGTACATGTTAAGATACTGACTATAAAAAAATAAAGAGGGTAATAAAAACAAATTCGTAATAGCGCTTTATAACTTGGTTATGCTTTTTGGTTGGGTTTTTGAGAACGGGGTAAAAAGAATAAAATGTCGTATTTGTTTATCCACACAAGGTAAAACAAGTTTAGGAAAAAATTAATGTAGTTATTTACGTGGCAAAATTTATTTTAGTCTTGGTATAGCAGATTAATGGTAAGTTAGGATTTTTATAGTATATCTGTACTTAAAACTTGTTTTTCTTAAAACGTTATTTTCAAACTTTCCTCCATCATATCTAAAGAACGGCTGCACCAATTCACTTTAAATTTATAGGGCTAACTTAGCACATATAGACGCATGAAATAAAGTATTATTACCCCAAAATTTTAAATTTTATTTTTTTAAACAAAAAGTTGACAAAAAATATGAAATTCCAAATTTTTTGTTCCGAAATCTGTCAAAAATCCAATTTTAATTTTTTTTTATAATAGTTCATTCCATGATTTTAAGCTTAAAAATTAAAATGCCGCCGATTTTTTTGTGTTTTTTTTTCAAGGCAGATGTCTACAGAGCGCTATTACTTTGGTCCTAATAAATATGTTTAGCTTCCCACAAAAAAATCCCAAAAAATGCATAAAAATCAGACCGTCAAATTAGAGAACCCCCTTAAAGAAAAAAAAAATGCAGAAAAAAATGCACAAAATTTCCTTGTAAAGAAAAAAAACTGGAGCTAGATAGGTATTGGCATTGCTTTGCAAAGAAGAAAACTGTCGTCAAAAACTTCTAAATAAGCATGGTTAAAAGTATTTTTATTTAAATTTCAATAAAGATATGATTTTTTTATTTAACAACTTTTAATTTTTATTAAAAAATATAGTGAGTTATGAGTTGGCTTTATATAAATATAAATTAAATTTTAATCTTACTTTTTTAATTTGAAAAAAATATATCTTAAGCTTACTCATTTTTTAAATTACAGTAGCAGTCTTTTTGGGTGTGTATATAAAGTACTATAGTGTACCTTTAAACATATTAAGTTTTACGTTTTATGTTTAGAAATAAATTTTACCTAAATCACCCTATAGAATTGTTCTTTACAATGGAAACTACCCAAGGCAATTAGATATCAATATGCGTTCGTAACTGAAATTTACATTTTCCTTTGGAATTTATTATTAAATGCGGAGAATCTCTAACACGGCCATCTGGCTGACTTAAACTATAATACTATAATTGTGGAAATTGTTCGGATAACTGTTTGAGTTCAAGTTTAACAAAGTAATGAATTTTTTAAGTGCCTTGCGCCACATAATATGTGTTTTAATTAATAAAATAATATATTTCAAAGTAAAAATATATTTTATGTTTTAATTTTATTACCTATTGCCGAGCGCTCTTGGTAATCTAAGCAAGGAAGTTTGAAGGTTAATGGAAGCCCAATAATATGGCATATTCGATCAAAAAATGTCCGACCCCCTATGAAAATAACTGTCATGAGGGGCCCCCTCGATTCTGCGCAGTAACAAAATTTCCCGAAATATTATAATGTGATGCCTACCTACACACAGTTTGTAGGTAGGCAACACATTATATTTTGATAGAGCCAGAGTCCTGTTTTCGTGTGCGACGGTGCGGTGTTTATGAAATCATACCAGCGCTGTGCCGTTTGCGCCGTATTAATTGCGATTGTTTTGCCTTGTGCGATTATATTTTGTGGTTGTAGAAGTTTTTTGGATTGATAAAAACCTTTATATTTTAGTGATTATTTGTTTATTTAAATGTGACTATAATTTTGTGTTTATTGTTTGTTACTTACAATATCGTAACAAAATGCCTAAAAGTCGTATGGTTTTGTCTTGCAAATCCAAAGGTAACATACCCGGAATACCCCTCATTGGGAAAACAAGCGCAGGTCAATTCAAATATCACTTTCACTGGTCCATAAATTAATCTTGAATTGGGGCTTTAAAAATCTTGTCCAATTTAATGCTTTAAGACCCAGTCATGTTCGGTGTCGCGAAAAGAAGTTAATTAATCATTTTGGCGTTACTTTTGAGAACAACCTTAACTGATACAAACACATTACATCCATAGCCTCAGCTGCTTTAAAAAAGCTTAAATTCCTCTTTTGACCCAGTAAGTATTTCTATCCGTCTAATCTATATACTCTGTATATATTCTAATCAGACCATCTTTAAAATATTGTTTTCAGGTCTGAGCAATGGTATTTCCTACAACTCTTATCATTCTTGATTCCATTTAAAAAAGATCTTTTCGCCTTATTATTGATCCCACGCTTACAGAAAGCTTCCTTCTCTTTTCCACCGGTGGGCTGAAGGGGATATGTTGCATTTTTATGGGTTTTTTCACGGCTTCTGCTTCGAGGAGTTGGCAAGTATAATTCCTCTGCCAGCTTTTAACAGAGCAACACGAATGTGCCTCTTTTATGCATCCTTTTCCAGTCCAACTTAAGAGGCTCCGAACTTCCCACTTTCTTTGTTTCATCATCCCCAGAGTGTATGGACTAGAATCTGTTATCCGCAGAAATTTTCCCTTTTCCAAATAGGTATTTAGCTCTGGTGTAGATAAACTCCCCTTTACCACACTTAAGGGTACGTTAGTGTTGAAGCCCCAGCCTTGGTGAACTGTCTGATGTAAAAAATTCTATATTTCTTGTTAAATTTGTTTATGTTATCTGCATAAGTAACACAACTTTATTGCACTTTTATACAAATTATAAATTTATAAAATATTGTATTACCTCAAAACACAAACAATCAGTTTAAACTATGGTAAGTTTTTACTTTTTCTGACCCTTGCCGATTTCGATGATTTATTGCATATAGAGGCGCTGATTACAAGTCTAAAGTAAGTGTTTTTCTTAAACGTTTTATTTTTCAGATATCGACCCTAAATTATGATAATTAGATTAAACTTATTTACACTATCTTGCCCCTCTTTTATCACATAATTCGTGATAAGTACATGAAACTATTATACAATGTTTGAAATTTATTTTAAAAAATCGTGTTGTTAATTATTTCATCAAGATTTTTGGTAAAAATACAAAACTCCCAAAAATATCAACTATTTAAATAGAAGACTGTAAAGTGGGGCCATCATTTCTTTCCATGTTAAATCTAATGATTTAAAATCCAATAATACAAAATAATTTTAAATATGCCATAATAGTTTCGTTTATTTACCAACTTTGTTGTGCAAAAATAAAAAAACAGTGAACGTATAGTTAGTCTGAATTTGACATTTGATGATGTCAACTTTATACATTGTTAACAAAGAATTATGGAAGTCCGGACCTGACCTACGATTCATTGTGCAAACTCCGCGGGGCCGATTCCTCTATTCCCACTGCCCTGCACGCCTGAACAATTTTGTACTACAGCATTGGCCTTCTAACACTTTTAAACTTCCTTGAATCTAAGTTACAGCACCTCAGCATACCTGAGAGAGCAGTATACTTTTATAAATTGGCAGGAGAGGTGCGGCCATTAAAATATGTTTATGCAAACAACGTTTCGAAGAAAACATCAACAAGGTTAAATGCAACCAATTCTTGGATAAAATTAAAGTAAACAAACACTGTTTGACTTTAAAATAATCAAAGGAATGGGCGAGAGAAAGACCAAACCGGCCAACGATTATATTCAGAGGATAGCTCAGTTTGCCGAATCTGTCTGCCAAGGTTAAACTCAAACCCAAAAAAAGGGCTATTTGGCCTCTCTAGTCTAAACTACATTAAAAGTAGTTTAATAAATGCAAGTTGTTTAACAAAATCACAAAAATAAACCCTTTAAAACACACAAGATCAAATGGCCAAATGAACGTAAACAAAATGATTCAGCACCGGTGGTGACGTCACAACCGCTCTCTGCTCCTCGCTAACTTTTTTAACGTAGGTTAAATAAATCTGAGCCACCCTTTAATATATAATCGTTGCTTAGAACCATCATATCAACAAATGTTTACATTTAAATCGATGTTGCCTGTATTAAGACAAAAACCAATATTTTTAAATACATTTATTATTTATTTTCAAGATAATTTCCTGATTTTGATTTTTGAGATCTGGCAATTTGTTTGCGGTTTTCCAAAACAAGAACAAAATGATCACTATACCAAACATTCTGTCTACAAACTGGCGCCCCGTTAATTCTAGTCCTTGAGTTCGTTGGTTAAATTAATTATTCTGCAGAGCTGGACCGCTTATCAGTAAAGAATAAGTATTGATTATTTCGCGACAACAAACATGATTAGGTTTTTATTGCATTGATTTAAACAAAATTATTAAATTAATTATCCTATATTAAATGCATATACATGCACATAATAACCTTAGTTTTTGGATGTGTTAATATTTTTACCTAGCATAAATTGAATCCATTTACGTTTGACTTAATTATAATTTTTGAATTTTTGAAATGAAAAATATTTTGTTAAAATCAGTTTTAAGTAGCAAATATAAAATAATATAGCACTTAATTTATATTTCAATAATTTATGCATTCTCTTAATAATTAATGTACAAATATCAACGTTTAAAATATTTAGTTTAATAACAATATTTCTATTTTGCGTAAATTAAAATATTAATATGATAATAACCGGCATTGTTAATTAAGAAAAAAGGTAATTTTTAAAAATTTACAATGGATCATAAGATTTTTTTTAAAACTTTGTTTATTTTGCGTAAACATTTATATACAGGGTGTCCGAAAAATGCACGGTCATATTTCAGGAGGTGATTTTTTTATTGAAAAATATATATTTTTTTAATAAATATGGCTTCGAAAATGTATAGTTTCTAAGATTCAGGATGTAAACTTTTTTAAACAAATATGTTTTTTGTAATTATCCCTTATACCCCGTAGTCGATTTTCTTGAAATTTGTCAGTAATATTTCTATTAATAAGGGCCTAATTTTGACCTAATTAAAATAAAATAATTCAAAAGTCCAGTGTTGTCTCAGAAGACACCTTATTAAAAATAATTGTAAAAAAAATTATGCAAATAACTTTTTTGCAATTTTTATATTTACATTACATTAAGCAACTGAAAATACAACTTTTTGTATACCAATATTTTTTCTTATCTCGCTTCGTTTTTAAGAAAAAAAAACCAATTCATTGCAAGTTTCTGGACTCCAGTAAAAATAAATAAATTTCAATTTGCAACTAGAGTTAACTATTAAAATACTTGATAACAAAGTTGGAGAACCAATTACAATTTATAACATTGGTGTTCACTGCTACTTACAGCATGCTAAAAATGTCGCCCTTCCGTTTCCACACACCTCAAGCGGCTAATCATAGAACGGCATTCATTCTAAGGAAATTGTGAGGCCTATATTCGTTTCTATCACAAACAGTTAATCAATGTTTCTATTAGTGTCTCATAAACCATTGATTTAAAATAATCCCACGGATTTAAATCGGGGGAACGAGGTGGCCAGTGATTTGGCCCACCTCTTCCAGTCCATCTCTTACCAAACGTGTTGTTTAGGTGGTTTAATGGGGCTACACTAAAATAAGGGGGAGCTCCATCGTCCATAAAAATAAGTTTGTTACGTACTATAAGAGGTACTTCTTTTAAGTGTATAGGCAATTATCTTTGCAGGAAGTTTAGGTAAGATTTACCGTTTAATCTTAGGGGTAAAAAAATAATCAATAAGGTTATACCATACATTCATTTGAAGAAAATTGTTGACTTCAGAAACTCGGTTTCAATCAGATTGTAAATAAAAATGTGCAATTTTCAGAATTTTTCCTTTACTGTCCTAAAACCTACTTACATACCTCCATGGGCCCATGATTTTGATAAGTACATAGGTAAGTGAGTCAGTTAGTCAGTCAGTCAGTCAGTAATAAAATGGGCGATTTTCAAAATAGAATATCCCATAAACCACTCGACGTACCTTTTTCAATTTTTTTACATTAATTAGTATACTTATGTAATTTAACATACCAAAACTAATACCTTTATGTGAAACGAAAACAAAGTTATAATAGGGGAAAATACACTAAAACCTTTCTTGTAATATCAGGCCGGTACTTGACCTGTCGCACTACTCTGCGCCTAGATAAGTCTTTCTTTTTAGTAATTAACAAAATATAGTATATAATATAATTAAACATTTTTAACTTATATGCTCTATTAAAAGATATTTTTGGCTTTTATGTTAGCATCTTTGTATCCCAAAATATATTTAAAAAATTACCCTCTTAGGTATTATGATAATTTTGAGGTAATTTCATTATAAACATAATATTTTGCGGGCGGATGATCATCCTTAATATTTCTAATAATTAAAACTCTTCCCAAAAATATTTTTCTGTTTTTATCCCAAAACCCCGAAAACAAATTTACCTAATCAAATAACGGCTCTCCAAGTTCTTAATAAATCATTTTTCTAAAGAAATTCTTTCCACTTAGCAGAATAAAGCCTAAGATTCTATACAAACCACCATATTGTTGGCCAAAAAATTTGACAAGCTTAAATTGATGATAGGAACCAGTAAAAGTAATAATCATAATATGTGGCAAATGATGATCTTATAAAAAGTGACCCCCCGTTATTTTTCGTTAACATCAGCTATTTTGTGGTCGTTCGGTATTTGGAATCTATCTTTTTGCTATTGAAGTTAAAAAAGAATCGAGTATAAAGCAAAATTAGGGAAAAATAAGGGGCTTAATTTTTTTAAAAGAATTTATAGGGGATTCTCTGGAAATTGAAGAAGATATTAACTTTTTAACTAGACGCAAAATAATAGGCAATATAAAGTAGCTAAAATGGTAATTGTGTAACTTTTTGCATGCATGTGATAACTGGGATACTGCAATTTGATAAGGGGTGAGGCGTAAGAAATGTGTTTGTTTAAAAAAATTAAATCGACATAAAAAATAATTAACATTAACGGTGGTGTATGGTTAAAGGAAGAAGATGTTGACACATTGACTATTCCTAACTTTATCCAAATTGGAAGTACTATAATGTGATTTTTTAATAAATTTTGGATCTAACTTTCCTTTTCCACTCTAGTAAAATTTGGAAATAATGATGATGGCACACCCGAACGTAAAGTTATCCGGAGGTAAAATACCCCTCCATTCGGTTCTCCGGGCGAGGGGTACATTTGGGGACCACCATCGAAAAGTCTGATATCCTTAACAAATATATGCGGGCTTAACTCTAACGTAAACTCTGTTCACCATTATCTTCAATCCTCCAAACCCCACATACTATTTCTCACCGAAACCCAAATAAGTCCCAAAACAGCAACCAACCACCTTCTTTTCCCAGGTTATGAACTCATTTCATCTTTTCGACCCCATGGCGGCGTTTGTGCTTACGTTCGCAACGACCTGGCTTGTGCTAGGGTTTCTAACCTAGAATCGGGTAGGCCTGATATTCTTTGGCTTAAACTTACTTTCAGATCTTCTACCAAATTCATCTGCTGTATATAGGGGTCCCCGTCTGACAATTCCCACAACGAGTTCTTTGATTTCCTTTCAATAAAGATCAACAATATTATTTCCCAGTTTCCATTGGCCGAAGTAATCGTCCTCGGGGATTTTAATGTTCATAATAAGGATTGGGTAGGCTCCACAAAAACTGATACACAAGGCAGAGCAGCAGAAAATTTCGCAATCAGCAACTCGCTCACCAATCTTATTATGGAACCTACCTACTTTCCTACGGTTCCCACCCATAATTCTAACCCCCTAGATCTCTTTCTTACTTCCGCCCCCGAACTCTATCAAGCATCAGTAACTGCTCCCCTTGGTCGCTCTGACCATGGTTTGGTCACCGTATCATATTCCACTCATTTTGAGGCAACTGAAAGCATGCCGCCACGAACCGACTGGCACTACAATTCGGCCGACTAGGATGATCTGGGAGATTTCTTTGCCAGCTACCCTTGGAATCCTACCTGCTTTTCTACTCACGATCCTTCAGAAATATGTAAACAAATTACCGAAACAATTCAACTAGGTATTGAGACCTATATTCCCCACACTAAAAAGAACCCCTTCAAATCACAAACCGTGGTTTTCTAAATCCTGTGACAAAGTCAGACTTTTAAAAATTCAAGCCCACAAAAAGTTTCTTCAAAACCCCAGTCCCGAAAATCGACAGGCTAGCATCGAAGCGAGAAATCAGTATAATCAGACCATCTCAGAAGCAAAAGACCGTTTTAACAATCGTATATGTAATTCTGATTTTGAAAACAAGCGCAGGTCAATGCAGATATCTCTTTCACAAGACCTAAAACTTATCTTGGATTGGGGCGCCAAAAATCTTGTTCAGTTTAATGCCTCGAAAACACAGTCATGTTTGCTGTCGCGAAAAAAGTCTGCGAATGCTCATCCTTTACATATGAGCGGCCAAGTCCTGCAGAACAAAGAGTCTTTTAATCTAGTCGGCGTTACTTTTAAGAATAACCTCAACTGGCAAAAACACATTTCATCCATAGCTTCGGCAGCTTCAAAAAAGATTAGATTTCTCTTCCGAGCCAGAAAATATTTCTCTTCTTCCAATCTGTACACTCTGTATGTATCCCAAATCAGACCCTCTTTAGAGTATTGTTCTCATGTCTGGGGAATGGCGTCCCCTACAACACTTAGCATTCTGGACTCCATTCAAAAAAGAGCCGTTCGTCTTATTAATGATCCAACGCTCACAGAAAGGCTTCCTTTTCTTGCCCATCGTCGAGCTGTAGGGGATCTGTCGCTCTTCTATATGTATTTTCACGGCTTCTGCTCAGAGGAATTGGCCAGTATAATTCCTTCTCTGGCAGCTCCCAACAGAGCAACACGTAGTGCAACTTTTATGCATCCTTTTACAGTTCAGTTAGAGAGGCCCCGCTTTCTTCGTTCCTTTATCCCTAGAGTGTCAAGACTATGGAACCTGCTGCCCGCAGAAGTTTTTCCTTCTCCTCCCAATCTCCAAAAATTTAAGTCCCGTGTGAACAAACTCCCTCCCACCACACTGAAGACACCCACGGTACGTTGGTACTTAGGCATCAGCCTTCGTGGACTATCTCAAGATAAAAAAAAAATAAAATAACTTATATTTAAATAAAAATATAACCCGCATGTTATCACATGTAAAATCTGAAACCGATATTTAAACCGATAAAGACACCCTTTATGTTATAAATTCCGTCAATAATTTTATTGAGCGTCATTCTGTTGACGTGACACATAAAGCTGCGGGAATTTAATGGGTAAAAAAAGATCCTCATAGGTTGCAGGTTCTTTTATTACTGAAAGTGTTTTAGATATCCAGGAGCAAATTAAGTGGAGAGTTTTGGTATTCGGCAGCTGGATTGTAAGGCTGGAATTAGTGCTTTATTAACGGTCAGCGATGACATCGGTCCAACGTAGCTATATCAATGAAAATGTATGATCAATTAAAGGACAGAGCTTGTAATAGTATCAATTAGCTCTGTGTTGTAGTTGATCATATATTTTTATTGATATTGCTAAAAAGCAAACGATTTTCGTCGCAAAAGTAATCAAGATTGGGTTTTGGCATACATTTTTTTGCTCAAAATCTTTCTTTTAATAAGCCCCACAAGACTATCTACGTCAAAATGAGGGGCAACATATTTCTATTATTTCCACAAACCACCATAAACTTCCGAAATTTTTTACGCAAAAGGGACTTTCACTCATAAAAGTTACAGGAAAGATTTTGTGCAACAAAAATTGTTCAGAATCATTTAAAGAATATGGATAATCTTTTTAAAAATTTTTAGGCACAATTTCGGACCTCTAAAAAAATGGCCGAATAGGAACATTTTAGAACTTATGCAAACATTTCTGAATGGCATTAAATACTTTTTGTGCAAAATATCTTTTTCTGTAAAAGCGACAGTTTTTGACATAACGAGGATTTATCAATAAATAATTGACCAATATTTAACCGGAAAAAGTGTCAGCTTTGGAAAAAAAATAATAGATCAGAAAGTCTTTGAGATATTCACCTTAATAAATGCTAGAACACCGATATCTACAAAAAAGTTAAACAATCTGGCCACCCAATAAAGTTTCAAATAAAGCTCTTACTCAAAAACCCTTAGTTTTAATCAGCTTTCATTAAACTAACAAGATTTATATAAGAAAGAAGTAAAGATTTGCGTTTAGAATTGAACCGGTACAGACATTCAATTAATTGTCCCAAAGAGAGAAAATCAGAGACAAATTTTCCGTATTCCTTGCATGATTCTAAGGACTTTATGATCTATAAATTCTTTTCCACGTGATTTTTTGCACAATATTCGATGCCATTGAGGAATATGGGTGAATTTATTTAAATTTTGCATAAGATTTATAATTTTTCTGTTCGCCCATTTTTGCAAAGGTCCGAAAATGTTTCTAAAAATTAAAATAAAAATTATCCATTATTTCTTGAATGATTCCGAACAATTTTTGTTAAATTAAATTTTTCCTGCACCTTTTATAAGTAAAAGACCTATTTGCGTAAAAAATTTCGAAACATTGTGTGTTAAAACCTAATCTTGCTATGATCGGGTTTTTCATAAAAATCACAGTTTGGAGACAAATTTCCGAAAAATAAAAACCCAAATTAAAAATCCAAAAAGAGAGATCGATAACAAATTAAAGACAAGAATTAATAAATAAGAGCCTAAACGGTTGAACTATATGAGCTGTAGAGTAATTGCGTCGTTCGAGCACTAATTCCACCCTCACAATCCAGCTGCAGAAGACTAAAACTCCCCACTTAATTTGCTGATATAATGATATTTATTTATAATATAGTAGCTTTAACAACTCATGAATTTAGTAGGATTAGTTATTATGTATTTTTTAGCTTAAGTTAGGGATACGTAATGAATAAACATGTTGGAATAGCAATAGGCTGCTACAAATGGTTCCAGATGCTATTGGCCTCAGGGAAAACACTTTGAAAAAAAATATTTTGAATTTGCGAAAAAAGGTTTTTGCTGCGCTTCCAACGAAAGATCTAAGTTTTAAAAGCAAATTTTCTAGTTGTATTTCTTTTTTCCTGAATTTGAACAAATTTTATCGTCAAATTCAAGTTTCGCCAAGTTATTTATGTATTTCTTAAAACCATAGCCAGCAGAATTTTTTTCACCTAAAATGTTTCTTGGGAAAATATTTCAAATGCCTCTAATTTCAACGATTTGACTATAAAATTTGATTAAATTCACTGAAAGAAGTACAAATAGAGGATTTGTTTTTAAATTTTTGTTCGCAAATTCCCAAATGAAAATTTTCTTTAGCAGAGCGTTTCCCTTATGTGAGGCTAATAGCATCTAGTATATATTTGGTGTGGGTCCCATATCTTGCTTTTAAGATAAAACATTTTGCAAAACCTAGAGTCGCCACTGGTAAAACCAAACTGATGTTCTGGGACCAGATTATGAAGAATGTTTAAACTGTGTTTATGACGGTTGGGCCATTTGATGCGGTCGACGAATGAATGACTAGAATTTCTTATTTTAAACGCTACATGTACAACAAGGGTAGATGTCAAATTTATTTGGCTAAGAAATTACTAGTATAAAGTAGGGGTCCCGATTTGCTAGCAAAAAAAAAGAAATAGTAAAAAGAAATGAACAATGGTTAACTTATTTCCCCCTCTAAAGCTTATTTTTGTCCAATCTAATCTTAGATAGTGTAAAAAATAAAAATTAATTATATTTCATGTAAGCTATTTTGAAAAAACAGTTTATATTTAACTAAAAATTACTTTTAATAATAATTTTAATAAAAATAACCAAGATTTAGAAGATACAAATTGTACATTAAATAATGTTTTATCAGATATTAGAAGTATAAATTGTGGTGTCCCTCAAGGTTTTGTTCTTGGATCTTTATTATTATATTTTTAAATTTAATGATTTAGCTTTACTTGATATAAAAGGAAACATATTCTAAATGATAAAATTATAAAATCTTTTCTTGTACTAATTTTTAGAAATATATGTTGATGTTAAACGGATTTTCAAAGAACATATAAAAACTTATATAGTAAACTTGCATCTTATTGTTATTTGTTAAAGTACTCTCTTATAAATAAAAATAGTTTTAATTTGAAATTGTAAAATTTATGTATTTTTTTTAATTGAATCGATTATAAGATATGCCATTTATTTTTGGGAAAATTATTATCAGTATCTATTATATTCACTCTTTTTATTGAAAAATAAAGCAGTTCAACATATTTGTTAGTCCAAAGACTCCTGTTAACCATTACTTTTATTGTAAAGAATGTTAACACTTATAGTCTGTCTCAAAGTATACCGTGTTAGCTCTTGCCTTTATTTATGGATAATATCTGCCGACAGCAATAAAACTGCGGATCCGTAGGTATTAAAGGACAAAACATTAGGGACGGACTTTAATAATATAAAGATTTATAATTTATTGTTTATTTAGGTAAGTATAATCTTAAAATTACATTAAGAAATTAAATATATGCAAAGTTTTAATAAATTTAACACTGCATTATCTATACATAATTACATTTTTAATCCAAATATCCAAATCTAATTCTGTTTTACTATCAGAGTCATCATTGAGATTAATTACAATAGGATTTATGTTGTTTTGGATAGAAAAGTAAGAGTTCTTAATTTTTATAATGTGCTGTAGTGAATTTTTCCAGCTCTCAACTGGTATGTTAGTAATTACATTTTTTATCAAATTTATAACACTGGGACTTAAAGTAGGTGTAACATTTTCTGCTCTGATCTTTGATTTTACTTGGTTCCACAAATGCTTTATGGGGTTAAATATACAGTGATACGGAGGAAGCCGTAAGACAGTATGCCCAACCTGTTCAGCCAAATTATCACATGTATATTGTTTTTTAAT
Source organism: Listronotus oregonensis (assembly GCA_019359885.1). Taxonomy (NCBI): domain Eukaryota; kingdom Metazoa; phylum Arthropoda; class Insecta; order Coleoptera; family Curculionidae; genus Listronotus; species Listronotus oregonensis. The sequence continues at coordinate 17,393 of JAHBCN010004825.1, read as the reverse complement.
TGCATATGAATTTAGGACTTCCAAAAGATGCGTTTTTTTGTAACTGAATTCAAAAGAAATATCATTTTCTAACAAATATTCCTGGATTTCAGTTTTTGAACTTGATGAAGCTGGTGCTTTGTGTAGCAGACGGCTGTGGTAGCTTGCGTTATCCATGACAATAACACTGTTGTTTGGAATATTTTTTAAAAGATAATTTTGAAACCAGTTTTCGAAAAGTTCTGCACATGTTTCGTCATGATAATCCAAGCTAGAATCCTTAATATTTTTTGCAGACAACAGCAAGCAGTTTGGGACAAATCCGTCTTCTAAACCAGCGTGTATTATGGTAATGCGTTTTCCTTTATTTGAAGGTGCTTTCGTCTGACAGTTTTGACTGAATCAACCCATCCTTTGGAAACTGTGTCGTGTGTATCGAACCATGTTTCATCAAGGTAAATAATGGATCTGTTTTCTAACCTATATCTTTTAATTTCTTGAAGGTAATTAAATCTCCAAGTCGTAATCTAGTGCGATTCCATTACTACTTGTCTTTTGTCTATTTTGCGGTATTTAAATCCCATTTTACAAACAACTCTAGGAGGGTGGCACGGCTAATATTTATATTGGTTTCGCTTCTCTAGCTTCTTTTTCAGTTTATCAAGGTAGGAATAACTCGCTTTCATAAAACAATATATTTTCTTCTTATTAGTCTGATCACTATTGTTTATACGGTGAATTGAAAATCACTACGTTTTTATCTTTGTTCAATTCTTCACTAATAATAATATCCCTTATCGATGATATTGGAGTTTTTGTAAGTAGACAGGTTTCTTTTAAAGCTTCCTGTTTAATTAGACCTCTACTGATTAAAGTTTCATACACATTTTTCACAACTTGTTTTGCATCTTATAACAAATGATTTCGACGCGACATAGTTATATTCTCGTAAAACAAACGCACAGTAAAAACGGTTATTCAACACTGCCACTAAAATATTAGCCAAAATATTTATATGCCTAATGGTTAATACTCAAGAAACACCTGGCCCACCCCTGCCCTTATGAACAAATGGGTTTACCCAATAACAATAGGTAATAAAATCGTTAAAGGTTTATTGGGGTATGGTCCGTCAAAAGCCATGACGATATACTTTGGAACAGACTATACTTCTATCTATATTTTTTTAATATGCAATAAATATTCGTTTAATATTAATAAGAGTTCTACACAATACTGGACAAAATTCTCAACTTTATCTTCCAAATGTATGTTCTACTTTAATAAAACTATCTGTAATTTATTGCTTATAAAAAATGATTTATCACTAACCTGCTAGTATTAAAAATATAGGTAGTTTTCATAAACTCAAATTGTCCATCAAAAACCTATTGTTAAGAAAAGCTTATTATGAATTGTCTGAAAAGATAATTGATAATTAATTTATTGCATGAAACCATTAAATATTATTTCCTCTTAATATAATATAATTTATTATTATTCTAATTTACCTTCTTAATATACTAACATTTATACGAGTTTTATCATTTTTATCCGCTTTAAAAGTAAACTTAAAGACTGATTAAAATTATCAAAAGCAGCCCCTTAAAATTATCATCTCTTTACAAGATATTGCCTCTCAAGCTGTTGCTTACTTTTAATATATCTCATCTAGGTATTTAAGCAACGCAGCCTAAAACACTTAAGTATTTGCTCAACTTATTAGAACTGTTCCCTGTATAAATTATGAGTGTGCTTTTAAAAGCAGGTGTAAGAAATTTTCTTCTTTAAAGGTTTTGTCCAAGTTTAAAAGCTTTGCTAAGTTTTGTCCCTGTTTTTAATAAATATCACTACACCGCTGATATTGTTAGGCTGTTCTTACTAAAAAGTAATTATCAATTAACATTCCTGTTTTTTGTATTTATAAAAAAAAATTGAGACAGCGAATAAATCATATTTAACTCTAAAATGGCCCGACGTCGTCTGACAAACATAGACGTGCGCAGGGTAAAGCTGGTGTGGGTGCCGAGATAATAATAATAATAATAATAATAATATTGAAGGGAATAAAACTATGAATAACAATATATCGATATTAATACATTGTTAATAATAAAATTAATAAGAATACATTCTTAGGAATGTTTGGTAAATATTTTTGAAATAATAACAATCCGAGTACATTATACATTATTTATTATACAATCATTCTTCTTTCATAAGGTACAATTTTTTTAAATTCGTTTATCACAGTTCTTATATCAATATTTGCGGCTAATCCCTGTTTCACAAGTGGAACCGGGAGATTTTCTAAACGTTCTTGGCGCATTGTGGATCTTAATTTTGATTTTACCATACTCATTTTCGAGAAGGTGCGTTCGCGTGTAGTTTTTAAATCGAACCTTATCAAATAATAATTTTCATATTTTGAATACAGTAATCTTTTTCAGACTAGTGGGGGTGCCACGGCACCCACGGCACCCACGGCATCCCCTGTGCGCACGCCTATGCTGACAAACTATTTCAATAAAAAATAACTAAATTTAATAAGTGGTATCGCTTAAAAACACGTTGCTCCATTTTATTTTTCAGTCGACAATGGTCTGTCAAGTTTTAACAGGTTTAGATGTATTATTTTCTAAATTAGGGAGAAACAAAGTTGTGCGCTAGTCTGTCAGACAACGCCAGTTGTGTAACTTTTTAATTGTGACAAATATCGTAAAATATAGCCGAAAAATCAAAGCATGTAGATATAGGCGATACTAGTTATGAGAAAAGACTTGTTAAATGGTCCAACGAAAAAAGTGACAGTGATAGTGACATAGGCGATGTGTCGGAGGACTAAAATATTGAATCAAAACATGATTAAAAATTCGGAATTGTCTGATTTTAAGGATAATATTGAAAGTGATAAAGCAGATTTAAGTGGCACTACCAGAAAAATCGGTAAATGGGTGGTGTATGTAAGAAGTTCGGCCATTTTCTTAAACTCTAAAACACAATCTATATATATATATATATATATATATATATATATATATATATATATATATATATATATATATATATATATATATATATATATATATATATATATATATATATATATATATATATATATATATATATATATATATATATCTGAAGCAAAGCATACTTTTAATTATCAGGACACAAAATTTTAAAACAGAACCAAATCAGAAAAAAAAGAGGAATTTTTTGAAATGCTCTTCATTAAAAAACATGAAAACTCTATAAATGATAAAACAGATATTAAAAACCTAAGCCAATATTACTACAACGTCATTAATTAATTTCAGTTTTATCGTATCATGCAAAATTATTTTTCTCACTCTCCTTACACTCAAATAATATAATAACTTTTCTTAAAAAAACCTATTTTCATATTTAATCATCGTATCTAAATAAAAAACGACAAATACTATCCTTTATATTTTATAAAACTGTTTTTAACATTAATTGTAAATTAAAAAACATGTTTTGGACTCTTATCTTGTCTCAGGATACGGAAGGAACTGCTTACTGCCGTTTCAGTATAAATAAATATTTTAATTGTGCATGTCCTGAAGATTTTAAAATGTTTGTAGATGTATGTGTATATAAGTGTTTTGAAGTTTTTATTATTAATGGACAGATTTCCTTCTAGGGTAAGCCAAAAACATTATTAATTATTGTAAAATTGTAAAGTCATTTAATGTAATACACAAAGAAAAACGTAAAAATTAATCGGCACTATTGCTAACTTTTTTATTATACGAGATACAAGGTTAGGTTAAATTAGCAAGTTGTGTACATTTTACGTTTAAATAATAGAAAAACAAATGAACATTAGATTTACGAGTTATTCACAAAAATATACTTTTTTTTAAATGCAACACCCTGTATTTGTTACGTTAATTCGATAAAAAATGTAATTTCCTATACAATTAGTTATTAACACTTTTTTTCTAAGATGATAAATAGCAGAGTTATTTTAATTTAAATGCATTTTCCGTAACTGGACGCAGGCAGCCATGGAATTCTTAAAATCGCATTTTTCCTACAAATTATATCGTAGTACGCCATGTCAGAAACCAAATTTAAATAAAGTCCGCCATAAAGGATATAATTTGTCAAACCTTCTATTTACTTGGGTAAATAATAAACATCGTAGTTTCAGTTTTTTTATAATAATAACGCATAACTAAGTTACATTAATAAAATACATTATGCTAATAATGGCTATATTGGCATCATACAAAAAATCCTGCAACACATTTCTTAGTAAATTCAGATGTTGTTTGCCTGTTAAAGATCCTTTAGAAAACAAAGGTCCAACAATTTTTGATCCAATGAGGCAGCACCATACGGTTAAGCAAAAACATCTTAGTGAATTAAAAGGATGATGGCGCATGAGATTGCAATGCCCCAATAATGTTGGTTTTTTCGGTTAAACATGCTTTTATTACTAAAGTAAGTATTATTGCTTCAAAGAATTAATCGTAATGAGTTTGGATTTTCTATAGCAGCATTTACAAACCATTGGCAAAAGTTTATACGCCTTTTGCAATCAGCTAGCAACAAAGTTTGTGTGGGTTTGTATTTGTGGGGTACATAATTATTTTTTTTTTAATTTTATTAATGGTTCCTTAGCATAGATTAAGATCTGACCTACAGTCTCTTGTGGAGTTTTCACGATAAACTTTTAAATATGCCAAAACATCAATTTCTGTTTGTTGATTAATTATAAAGGTTTTCTAATTTCTACGCTTAAGAAACATTTTTGTTTGATTGAAACTTTCGATAAAGGAGTAAAAAATATCGTCTGTTTGGCATATTTCTTTCGGGAAATAGTTTCACTCTAAAGCTTGATGCCATTTTTTTTTTTTTGGCAAATTATGTTGCATTTTATCATATCAAACTTCTCCAAGTGACAGCGTTTTAAACATAAATGAACTGTTGCCTTATGATTTACTAGTTGTCACTAAAACATCATGGCAGATAGACATGTATTATTTTGTTTTTTTTTTTTTTTATTTTTGTTATAGCATACTACGATAATTTGTACAAAAAATGCTATTTTAAGAATTCCATGGCTGCCTGCGTCCAGTTATGAAAAGATACATTTACCTTGAAATAACTCCGCTATTTTTCATTTTAGGAAAAAAATGTAAATAACTAATTCTCTTTCGAATTAACGTAACAAATACAGGGTCTTGCATTTAAAAAAAGTATATTTTTGTGAATAACTCGTACATCTGATGTTCATTTGTTTTTTTATTATCGTTATTGTAATCAGCGTAAAAATGTACACAACTTTGCTAATTTAACCTAACTTGTATCTCTTATAATAAAAAAGTTAGCAATGGTGCCGACTTAATTTTGAACACGGTGTATTCTTTTGATACCAGTTTATATCAAATCAAATCGACCAACAATAAAACATTGAATTGAAAGACATTTTCAGGCATGTTAAAAGCCGGAAAAACCAGACTTCCTGCCGGAAAATCTAAAAAGAAAAGGGAATGTCTAAGGATAATAAAAAAAATTCAGTTTTATGAATCAAGAGTTCAAAGGTTGGTCAAGTCGTAGAAAGAGCAAGGTAAATAAATAAGCTTTGTTGAGCAACGGTTATTTTCAGAGCGTAGAGCAATAAATTTATTTTAGGGAAGTAGTAAATCTTACAGGGAAGCGTTAAACTTAGGGGTTTAAATAAAAGGCACATTCGTCATCAGAGATATAAAATCAGTTTAGACGTCAGTGCGGGAAATATGTTTCGAAGGCTTCAAACTATATTATTTAGCAAGATATAAAAAGGCGAAAAACCAGCAATACGAAAATTATTTATTTTAAAAAAACCATCCTAAAAAGGCAAAAATGTTTGATTATCATTCTTAAATAATATATTTTAGCTATTATCAATACACGGTTAAATAAAAAGACAAAAAAAATTAGTTACCATATTTAAATAACATAATATAATAATATACAGTGTGTTCAAGATGAGAATGAGCATCATGGGGATCCCCTAAACGGTAAGAGATAGGTGGGTGGTTAAAATTTTGCAAACTTGCATATTGGAGAGCTCAATAATATACTGTTAAAAAATTGAAGTTATATTTTATATTTTCAAAAACATGGCGAAAAAATGATAATTTTCCATGTACGTTTTTATTTTTTTACTAGTTTATTTCAAAAGTTAGAAAAATTCTTAAAATACATTTTTATTAAAACTTTTTGCGCTTTATGTATTAGTGAAGTCAAAAGTTTTCTACGACGTTTCGTTTTCGTTAAACCATCATCAACTTTTTTTAAATACGTCCCAATTACAAAAATGTATAACACTTAATATTTATCTAAGAAATATGGAATGCCCCCATCAAAAATCATCTGCGTTCTTTGTCCATTTCATTGTGTGTTTTTATTAGTATTTTCCAAATAAAACTGATTTCAGACGAATAAATTAGTAATTATTACAAATATTTCCAGAACCGCCAAAGATAATTAATATGTTTGTATAGCAAAAAATGTTGGTATAATAATTCTACATTTAACGCATAGGAAATATACAGGGTGTTCCATTTAAAAAAAAATGAGAAAAATAGCAATCGTTTTCTTAAATTAAAAAAAAAATACATTTGAACACTTTCAATAAGATTAAACCACAAAAACCGGGTAGGAGCATTTAATCTTCTACAAAAATAATCGTATCCAATATTGACATAAAATTTGTATTTATGGTGCTGATATGTGTTTAAGTGGAGTCATGCGATTTTTTTAAATAATTTATTAGGCAAGCTAATTATTTAAAAGCTAAAATATTTTGGGAATAAAAAAAGATGCTTAAGGAGGTTCCCGAAATGCAAAAATATACAGTGTGTTACATTTAAAAAAAGTTAATTTTGTTTGCCAAGATTTTTTGGGCCACCCTGTACATACCACATTATTTTTCTAAAATGCACTTTTATTCCAGGCTGATACCTGCACTTGAACGGAACTCCTAACTTTTTCAATTTAGGCTCTTGAGAAGCCCGACGTACTGTGCAGAACCATGTATATATATATATATATATATATATATATATATATATATATATATATATATATATATATATATATAAGGTCACTGGGGATTTGGGGACCTTTGAGGGTAATTTTGGGGGTTGGAGGCGTATTTGGGTTTTGTGCCCTGAAAGACCTTCGATCAGCGATAACTATCACTATGCAAAGCTTGAAAACAATTGGATAAAATTCATTTTTCATAAAAAAATTGTAAAATCCTTTAAAGTGCATTTATCTTGAGAACGGCTGCTCCTAGAGACTTAAATAAAGTATACATTTTTGATGCAGATGGATTTATAGTAACTTATTTTTTAATAAAGAGGTCAATATTCCAAGCCAAAAAAAGTTACGACATTTAAAACAAGTAAGGTAGGCCGTAGCTGGCGCCCTCTAGTAGCAACATCAAAAGCGTAGACAAATTTAAATTTCTCGCCTCAAAAAACTTCCAGGTCCCAAATTTTGTACCTCTAGGTTATTTGGGTAAAGAATTATTAAGTAAAAACGAAAGCAAAATTAAAAGTTTAACACCCTGTATCTTTGTTATTATTAACTTTCAGATAAGGCAAGTTTACGTAAATTGCATTATTTCGACCTAAGGAATCTGCTGTTGCTCTGTGTCCCATTACTTTTGGGACACCCTCTATATTATGTCTCAGTAAGTTGGAACCATATGGAAAACTTTTTTATTATTAATTTTACGAAAAAAAGTTATTCTTCATAAAAAGTTCTGCATCATCTAAAACCTAAAATACAACTATCAGATATTAATGTTTTTAGGCGTATACGAGTTTTGTCAAAAAGTATGAATTTTGCCCAAGAGTAAAGTACCTTTATTTTTGAGAATTTCGTAAATTTCAAAAATTGTTATTAAGAAAAGTTGATCAGAACTAAAAACCATGTGTAAATATGCAATTTTACCCATTAACGATAAAAAAATATATTTCTTTTTTGAAACGTATGTCTATAATATAAATGTAAATTTAGCTGTAGTTACATGTATTCTAGGATGCTCTGAGATAGAAATAAATTGCTAAGAGCTGGAAATGTTTTACAGCAACCGTTGGAGTTTATAAAGTACAAAAAAATGGTGTTAAGTTATATTGTATTCATTCATAAGTAATAAAGTAGAAAAATTTTAAGAAATTTACAAAAAATATTTTTTAATCGTAAATGGGTATAATTGCATATTTAAACATGGTGTTTAGTTCTGATCAACTTTTCTTTATAACAATCTTCAAAATTGTCAAAAATAAGGGCACTTTACCCTTGGGTAAAATTCAAATTTTTGACAAAACTCGTATACGCCTAAAAAAATTAATATCTAATAGTTGCATTTCAGGTTTTAGAGCATGCAAAACTTTTTATAAAGAATAACTTTTTTTCGTAAAATTAATAATAAAAAAGTTTTCCATATGGTTCCAACTTACTGAGACAAACTGTATAGTAATTAAATTAAAATTAAAAACCTTTTATTTAATTAAAGAAATGTGTATCATGTAATAGTATGTTAAAATAAGCTATTTTTTCCTTACACCCGTGGATCCCATGGAATCATAACAAAATTAAAAGAATTTCCATAAAATCTCTTTATAATTTTTTTAAATAGAAAATTATTAAAATACTATTTTCGTAGCTAGTGACTACAGTGGAAAATGAGAGATATTTTTCTACTTTAAAGCAAATAATAACTTTTCTACATAACCCGTTGCGACAGACACGATTATCTGTGTTAGAAGTGCTTTTCATAGAAAAGGCAATGTAAAATGCATAATGAACTTTACTGAACTCGTTTTTATATGATGTAACAAGCAAAAATAAAAAAGGAATTTTGTGGTAGGTGGGGTTGTTTATTAAATAGACATATGTTTAAACCTGGGTAAATAAAATTTTAAATAGACTTTATATATTTAAGTTCATAAAATGGCGGTTACTATTTACATTGGCGATACTTACACCAAAAAACTAATTATTCCAACAGAACGAAACAAGGAGTCATACCAACAGCAGCATACAAGCAGAAAGGTTACAAAAAAATATTATATTAATATTTGCACTTGTGCATTCTGGCTCTTTTAGAGCACTCATTTAGGCTTGTCAGATTTTATTTGAAAAGCGAAAAAAAGTCGGATTTATTTTCTTTCAAATTATAACAAAAAAATACCACTTTAACCCCATTAAACACAACACTCTATTTATAGAGTCCAGTAAATAGGAATGCTCCCGCTTTAATGTGTATGTTATTACAACGGAGGACACTACGTAAACATAAAGTCAAATATTTACGAAGACAGGATATTTGGCCACCAGAGCTCTCTAACGATTTAATGAGATAAATAGAATATCTGAATTAACTCGCATGAAACATTTTCACAATCTAGTTGTTACATAAATTACTAATTTGACTTGATGACAATTCTTAACACATCCTTAACATACTGATTTAAAATATCATTTTTAATTTTGTTTTTTGTAATATACATTTGTTAAAACATTGCTTAAAAGTAGATAATAAAAAAGATATGTCCTATACAGTAAAATTTAAAAAAATATATAATTCAATTTGTAAGTTCGTGACTATTGCGGTGTTGAGAACTATCAATTTGCAAAGTTTTAAAAAAATTGGCCAACCCGTTTTCTTTAAGGATTTTTTTCGACAAACGACACTTCATAAAATACTTTTTTTCTACAAACATCAGTAAAAGTTTGATTTTTAATGTATGCTGTCAGTGTCTAAAATGTCATTTTATGACACTGGTGTTAAAAGTAATTACTTTTAACACTTGTGCTAAAAGTGATTTACTTTTAACACAGATAAGAAATTACAGAAACGTAATACTTAGACCAAAATAAATTATTTATTGAATTAAAAGTACAATTACCAAAAATACAATTAGAATAAAAAACTCCATGGCCAATCTCATTGGTGGTTGTTACACAATTTACTTTAGTAAGAAATGTACCCGGGCAGAAAGCAATGTCGTCCACCAAAGTTTTGGACAAAATTTGATCAGCAATTTTTTTTCTCTTGTAGTGAGTCTTCTATATAACCCTCTGCTACTGTACTGGACTTTTATCCACCGTGTCTCTTAATTGTGGTAAGATTAACACCAGAGTCCGCCAACAAACTAGCTGAGGAACGTCGGAAGCAAAGGTTGGTTGCACATTAGTTTTTGTGTCTGGTATATGCACAATTAGTGAAGTTCCCAAGTTTTCGATGTTATTTAATATCAAATTACACAGTTTTTCTTGACGACAGGCTCCAAATACACCGAAAATTGTGGCTACTTTTTGCATAAGATATATTTCATCCGGGGCTTCTGCAAGAAATTTGTCGATTTGTTCTCTTGTCATTATTTTATCCTTTCTCTTTAAAAGGGCAACTAGCTTGTAATATTTGCTTATGTCCTGATTATTTATGTTCATCATCGCCTTTAACATGGAGTAATTTGACCAGAGCGTAGACAATTTCCATATATTGTTAAACTATTGGTGCAATAAAAAATTTGTTCAATTTTTTTTTAGTTATGACACTAATTGAGTAAAGTTACGACATGTGTTCTGATAGAAAAGGAGTTTCTTTGCTAATATCGCCCATTGCTGCTCAAAGTTTTACGGCTTATATTTTTTTCTTGGACAAACAGAGTATGCATAGGATGTATCTCCAGTAGTGTTGTAACTGGAAATATTTCCAGTGGAAATATTTCCATGGAAATAGAAATATTGAAAATCAAAACAAAGATTTTTATGTATTTTTTATACTTTTGTGCAGCACTAATTTCACACTAGAAAAATAATTTCCGAAAAAGTACGTATATTATTACAATTACAAATAATAACACAGCCCAACAGTCATTTTGGTGCCGGAGAAGTAAGAACTGAATTTATATATTTTTGATGCGCTGATTTCAGAAATATCTTTCTTTTTTTCGTAGCAGCTCTAGTTTTTGAGATAGCCTTTTATAGAATGGGACATTTTTTTAATTCTATAGATTTGAAGATATTACTATTACTATTAGTTTTACAAACAACAAAAAACAAAAAGTATTAATTAGGCTATTTATTTATATTATATTCATAAAATATATATACACATACAAAAAAAAAGGAAAAAGCACATAATAACACAAAAAATACAACTTCTTACTCATCACCAAAGAATTTTCTTTTATACGCCTTTCTAGCATGTGAGCCTTCAGAACAATCTCGCTGGAGGCTCCAACAATAGTCTTCCTCGATAACGAGTTTCCATGGTTTTAATATCCTGATGGAATCTTTCTTCCTGTTCTTCACTGAAGTCGCCTAAGTTTTCTGAAAACCGATCTAAGTGACTGTAGAGGTAATGAAGTTTAATGCTCATGTTACAGCCAAGACAATTGAATTTTGAAAGCATATTTTCTACTAGTTCTATGTAATTCTCTACCTTATGATTTCCAAGAAAATTTTGTATTACTTCAACAAACGAACACCAAGGATTCATTTTAACTTCGTTCATCGATTTTGTGAATTCTGGATCTTTAAGAAGCTGTCTTATCTGAGGACCATCAAATATTCCAGCTTTCAGTTTTTCTGTGCTTATTCCAGGAAATGCACGTGACAAATATCCAAAACATTGTCCATCTTGATCTAAAGCTTTAACGAATTGTTTCATAAGCCCCAATTTGATTTGCAAAGGTGGCAATATTATTTTTTCTCTTGCAACTAAAGGTTCGTAGATTACGTTTTGTTTTCCTTGAATTATGACATATCTCAAAGGCCAATCTTTTTTATCCCAATGCTGATTTTTTGCCCTGCTGTCCCAAAGACATAAAAAACAAGGATGTTTGGTATATCCGCTTTGCTGTCCAAGGAGAAAGTTTACCATTTTTAAATCCACACAAATCACCCACTGATATTCTTCATGTTTAATTTTTTTAGGACTAGTGATATTGTTTGGTATTCCTCTTTTAAAGTAGTAGAATGACCAATGGGTATTGATTTATTACCGTTGTGTAAAAGGACACATTTCAAACTACGCTTTGAACTGTCAATAAAAAGGCGCCATTCATCTGGTGTGTATTTTGATAAACTCATTTTTTCCAGTAGGCCTCTTATATCGTTATAGAAAACCAAGGTATTTTCTTGAGAGAAAAAGGGCAGCAAGTCTCTATCTCTTTTACGGTAAAATGTAATGTTAGTACCTAGATCTAGTAGATTCTTTTCTTTTAATCTAGAGGCAAGTAATTCAGAAGCCTCCTTGAATAGATTTAGGTCTCTAATAAGATCATTTAGTTCTTGTTGATTGAAACGTTAGGGACTTCTGGGACATCTGCTCGAAAATCACTGTCGTTATCGGATTGCAAATGCTGAATTTCATCAGACGTTGAACTTTCTGTGTCATCTTCTGGGAGTGTAGGAAGACTACTGAATGTTGGAATGGGTATTTCTTCAGAATGTGGTACTGGCCTTCTTGCTGAATCTAAGTCAGGATATGTCCATTTTTGTTTATTCTTACGATTAATGCCTTTAATATTGATACTACAAAAATAACAATCATCGTAATGGTTTTTTGCTTCTCTCCAAATCATTGGTACTCCAAACTTTAGGCAGTTCCTCTTTTCCATTGACCATTGCCGCAAATGTTCAACGCATGTTTTACATACTAAATGTGTAGCCCAAGATTTATCCTGGTCTCCAAGTGGACGCCAAAATAGGCGAGATAAGTTTTTTACAAGTCGGAAATAGGTTTTCTGTTTTCTTTAAAAGAATATTCACCACATATATAACAGAAAACGTCAGGTTGATTTAAGCAACCACGTCTACTTGTAGATGCCATAAGTTAAATTATTTTGTTTCGACACAACACTGATCACAATGAACTACAAACTGATATCACAATTTCACTTAATACTTATAAAGACTAACAGTAAAATGAACCGTGTAAGTGTATAAGTATACATTAAGTAACAACCCAGGTAGCGAAATTCGGTCGGGAGGGTTCGGCAGGTATCCGAAATTTGGGTTTTACGATCATGAGGATTTCCAAGTACCTAAATAAGGTAATTTTATTTGAATTTAGCCGGCCGCAAGATTTTGGTTTTGAGCAGTAAAAATATGTTGTCCTTATTTTTAGCTTTTTTCTACTGTAAGACATTTTTAAAATCAGCGCGTCAAACTTATTTAAAATCAGTTGTAAATTCTTCGGCACCAAAAATTTTTTTTTTTATTTTGTTGGGCTGTGTAATAAAATCTCGATCTCGGAGATTATTGCTTGTTGGCTACTGCGTGCTTTAGAAGAAGTTTAATTGCACTCGCATGAAGACCGCATTGATGCTGAATACAATATTCAAGGTGTGGACGATATCGATGAAGATATGCCTCTTGATCAAGTTGCACAACTTGTGTCTCATGGTCGTGTGTAATTACTTTTTTGAAATTTTACTGTTTTCTTTGTATTTTTAATACTTAAATTTTTATTTATATTAATGTAATTTGCGTTTTAACTTTTGGATGACAATTCCACTCATGTATAAATAACTCCATTTAAAATGTCAAAAATCGAAATCTGCTATCGGATAGAAGGCAAAAAGTTACTGTCTGAAAAAATCGGTAAGTTTGCGGTTCTCCTAATCGTGTCGTCCATTGTTATTTTGCTTTTACGATATTTCATTCGCGCAATTGTCTTACCAAATACCATTCGTACTTAGATTTTAAGCCAGATATTTGTTGCCTGTTTTAAAACCTTCGGAAATTTAATTCGTTTCTTAAAATATCCAGCCCAATATGACCATTTATGGTATTACCTATGAGAAACTTTCATTAAATGTATATTTTTTTGAGTTTTGTAGTTTTTATTTCTATATTTCCAATACTAAAGATTTTTTTATTTGCGGATCTAATCGGTACATAGGACGAGACGGTTTCGAACAGATAGAAAAAAGTGACATTCAGATGTTGCTTAAATCGCAAGATGAAGATTTAACTGAAACTGACTTGGAGGAAATGTTAAATTCATAGCCCCTTGAAGAGGAGGCTTCGACAAGCACGGGAAACGTGACATTTAATTTGAAAAATCTTAGTGAAGGTTTAAGCAATGAGCCTTGTGATTTCTTTATGAAAATTGATCCTTTTATGAAACGATCTTATTTTTAAGAGAAAAATTGCTAATGCCACTGCTGAATATCAGTCCAAATTAAAGGAGTTTTTTAAAACTGCCAAGCAAGAAAAAATTACAAAATTCTTTAAACCATTACCTAAGCCTGAAGATAACATTTAATCAATATGGTCAAAAACTTTAATTATATTTATTTTTTTATATGCTTGTTTTTTATTTTGTCACCTGGGAACGTAACCCATATAAATTACCATTCCATATTCACGGTTTCTGTTTTCGCGGCATATTTATGGATCATATACTCCGCGAATTAAGAGCTTTTACTGTATTTTCATATATTTCCTAAGTTTCCTAATATATTTTTCAGCACTAATCTCCAACCGTTATCAGTTATCACTTGAAAACGGGTGGAGATTCATCACTAAGCGAAACGTTGTGCATGAATTAACAAATAAAGACAGCGAAAGTCCAAGATCTTGGTGTTATTAATGCATAAGATATGTTTAAATATTAACTGTTAATGCCATAAAACTAAAATAAAAAAAATGTTTTTTTATTTAATCCTACAAAAAAAATATCCAGTTTTTTTACTAAGGATTTTCTGAACTAACCAGAAAATGTTTGATATAGTTAATATAAAATAGATATATCAAAACCTAAAAACTTTATTATATAATATTAAAAATATGATTATGCATTTAATACAAATTTCTATCCATCTTAAATCCTAATAACGTAATGTAAAGCTTAAGCTTTGTAAAACAAAAATCCCACTATGACAGATCGCTCAGTTGAGCCAATTTAGCAAAATACGTGATCGGCGTCGAGGAGTACAGATTATCTTATTAGGTACAACTGAACAAGTTTCAGTAGCAATCGACATAAAATCAAGTTGAGTTTGATATGGAACAAACAATAAATAGCAGTAGTAAAAATTTGTGACAAAAATGTAATATTTGAGAAAAACATATTAACAGTGATATCCCAGAGATTATTGCCCCGTCTCGCCTTGTTTTATCACGCGGAAATATTAGATTGATTTTTGTCTTGTTTAAATACTCCGGGCAAGACGAAAAAACACCTATATTTTTGAATAAAATAATGAAAATAAAAGAAAAATTAAAGATCCTGGTAGGTATGACTACTAAGCTTGGTTGCTTTAAAAAACTACGGGGCCTCCAAATAAATGGATAACCCTGGGTTATTTGGAGGCCTCGTAATTTTAAAGCAACCAAGCTAGTCATACCTACCAGATCTTTGATTTATATATACATATATATATATATATATATATATATATATATATATATATATATATATATATATATATATATATATATATATATATATATATATATATATATATATATATATATATACAGTATGTCCACGGAAAAGGTGTTGAAGAGAAAAAACTTTATTTTTGATTTTATCGAAAAAAGCTACTCTTGATAAAAAATTTTGCTACTTCTTAGAGTAAGATTGAATAGAAACATTTGACATATTTTATGGTGTTCAGAAAATTTAAAAACTTAAAATGGTACAAGAGTGAAGTGCATTTATTTGTGAAGATATGGAAATAAGTTACTAGGAAAAGTTATTCAAAATTAAAAGGTAGTCTCTAAATTTTCAAAAAAATCGGCCTACTTTTATTTATTTGTGATTAAATTAATTTTAATACCAATTAAAATTTTTAATATTAATTTTATCAAATTTTTTGCTGTTAAGTAAGCTGACGTTTCTGCGGCTAATAAATTATAAAAGCGAAATGTCAATAAAGCTTGTCACTATCAACGCCTACTAGTACAATAAAGAGTTGTTAATTTGGAATAAGATAATATTAAAATAATTTTTATCACAAATTAATAAAAGTAGGCCGATTTTTTTGAAAAATGATTTAAGGAACTATCTTTTACTTTTGAAAAACTTTTTCTTGTAACTTATTTCCATATCTACTCAAATAAATGCACTTGACTCTTGAACCATTTATAGTTTTTTCAATTTTCTGAATACCGCGTATAAAATTTGTCTTATCTTTTGAGATAGAGGGTGTTAAAATTTCCAACACCTGATATAATTGATTTCTTTGTACGTTCAGGGTAATTTTCTGTTACTATTCCGAAATGTATGTAGGTTACCTTAATTTTATAATTTTAACACTTAAAAGTTATCTTATTAAATAAATTATTGTTCAAAGTTACATAATCATCCTTTTTTCTCGAACCAAAAAACCAAGAAAACTTCCTAAATACAATATATCCGGACGGTTCAAGAAAATGAAGTCACTATACAATACATTATATATATATATATTATATATATATATATATATATATATTATATATATATATATATATATATATATATATATATATATATATATATATATGTTATTATAAAGATCCTGGTAGGTATGACTGCTTGGTTGTTTAAAATAACGAGGTCTCCAAAAACCCAGGGGGTTTCCCCTTTTTTTGGGGCCCGAGTTTTTTTGCAACCCCAACTTATATCTACCTCCAGGTCTTTTTTTTCTTTTTTTTTTTTATTTTTTCAAAAAAAAGGTGTTTTTTTTTCTTGCCCGGGAATTTTCAAACAAAAAAATCAATCAAAATTTTTCCCCCATAAAACAAGGCGAGACGGGGGGAAAAATCTCTGGTATATCACTGTTAATATTTTTTTCAAATATTACATTTTTGTCCTTTTTACCTTATTTATTGTTTGTTCCATTAAACTCAAAATTATTTTATGCGATTGCTAAAACTTTTTGTTGTACCTTTTAAATAATCTGTACTCCTCGGCCCCTCATATTTTTTTTAAAATTTGGGTCAACGGAGGATCTGTCATATGGGTTTTTTTTTTTCAAAGCTTGCTTTACAATTATTGGTTTTTGATGGGGAAATTTGTATTAAAATAATCCTTTTTTTTAAATTATATAATAAAATTTTTTTTTTTATATATCTATTTTATATTAACTATATCAAACAATTTCTGGTTAGTTAAAAAACCTTAGTAAAAAAACGAATTTTTTTTTGTAGGATTAAATAAAAAAAAAATTTTTTTTTTTTTGTTTTTTTGGGATTAACAGTTAATTTTAAACATATCTTATGCTTTTAATACCCCAAATCTTGGCTTTCGCTGTCTTTTTTTTAATTCATGCACAACGTTTCCGTAATGAAAATCCCCAAACCTTTTTTAAATAATAACTGATAACGGTTTTGGGATTATGATAAAAAAAAATTGGAAAATTGGGGAAAATATGAAA